>WEKW01032579.1:22435-50026 GCA_013389905.1 Sula dactylatra | reverse complement strand
AAATAGTACAGCTGGAGCCTGGAAAAAAAAAGGTGGGGGGGGGAGAGACCGCAAGCGTAAAATAACTCTTCCAAGACTGCGTATCTCTTCATTTCAGTAGCAAAATATGTATCGATAGAAATATATGACAAATCCTTTACTTTTTAAAAAGATGTTTAAGAGATTGTTTTGAATGTGACTTAGTAAAATTTGTTGACATAAATATATTTCACAGCAGGATAATAACTCTAGTTGTTAGTTCTAATGTATTTCGGAACATTCTCCTGGGGATATAAGTTATCTGCAAAGTTATTTCACTTCTGATTATTATTGGCAGAATAGGGCTCAGCTTTATAAAACCAAACAGAGTAACTTATTTGTCGTGATTCGGTTGTAGGTTGTCATAAGATGCCAAAAAGCATAACATTGTCCAGATCAAGGAGAGCAATGTACAGACATGGGTATATTTTTTCAGATTATATGATTTTCAGGATAGTTTTGTTTCATATTATCCATTGACCTTTATAACTTTTACTTAGATTTGGTTGGGAGTTCGCTTTGCAAGCAGAGCTTAAAAGTTTAATATCGGTTCTTACTACATAAAGAGCTGCATGAGTATAGCTTAAAGTATTTCTGGAGGGTACCCGGGCAGTGTTGATACAGTACGGACATCATGTGTCAGAATAGAGCTGAATTTAACACTGCTTGAAAATACTGCTCGTTTTAACTAAGGAAAGAAGAAAGGACGAAGGATCACTAAACTGTAAAGCAGTTTCTTATGGAATTCTTTCCAAAAAAATCACTGTATTCATATTCACCCTGCTCTGAAATCTGAAACTTGTTTTTTAAACTAAATTTACAAATGGTAAAAAGCAACAGAGGCAAGTTCCGGGCACTGGAATTGATAGAAGAGTCATGGGGAGACTTATGCATCTTCCTTGCACGCTTGTTGTCATCCAGGCGCAACTTTGAATTGTCTGCATCACAGAGCAGTATCAGGACTCCTTGCAGGAGCTCTGATTACATCAGAGATGCACTGCAGAATTCAAAATACTGCAGAGGACACTGGGGGGGGAGAACGGGAACAACACTTGCAGTGGAATTTTAGCATGTTGCTCATGATTTCTATTTCTTTCCCTCAGAAGGGCATCTTTAATAATTCTTTCCCCATTGTCTGGGAGTCTGGCACCCTTCCTGAATTCCTACTGAAAGTAAGGGCAGTACAGATTTCTAATTCGATTTCTTCACCAGACGTAATGGATAAGAATATCATCTTGTGCAAGACAGATTTTTGAAAAGATGTTATATCTTGCTGCACATGCACACCACACCATTTAGAGTCACCAAGAGCCCTTGCTGTGGGCCAGTTATTCTGTATTACAGTAGCTTCTAGAAGCCAGAACAATCATCAGGATTGTATAATGTAGTAAAAGACAGTTCTTGCCCCAGTAAGCTTACAAACAAAATAGGAAACGATGCTTGGAGAGAAGTGATTTCCCCATTTGAGAACACACGGTCAGGAGCTGGAGAGATGAACTGGGCTTTACTGCCTCCCAGGCATTCAAAGGAATCTTATCTCAGACAAGGAGGGGTTTTACTGTTGGGCCTCAATTAACCAGGGCAGTTTTATTTGAGGATTTTACTGTTACAGCATATCCTTAAAGTTCATCTTGTTTAATTGTTGGGAAAATTGTTGCTGTAGGCTAACGTGTTTGACCTTCTATTCCAGTGTGTTGACTTTAACCCTTAACACATTTCTTACAGCCATCCCCAATGTCATCAGTCTGCAATGCAGGAATAAAACAGTTTGCTTGGTTTTTAAGCTCAATAGCAAAAAACCCTTTCCATTAATTTGATCGCTCCCATCTTAAAGCATCGTTCTGTGGAAGCACCTTCCAAAGGAAAACAAGAAACATACAGAGAAACGTATGGCTTTACTTTTCTCCTTCCTCTGCGCCTTCAAGTCAAGCCATCTTTTCTACTGTCCTTTTTTTCCTCCTTACTCTTCCCCCTTAGATATGATGCTATGTGTATCCGAGGCAAGGAACATGTAAATAACACATGTGCAGCATCAAATACCGTAGCTGCCTACCTGGGATCTGCGGGCTGCCGGTTCTGGTTAGGGAAGAAGAAGGAGCCACCTTTTATAACTGCAGTCATTAAGTGTGTTACACGGGATTCTTTTGTCTAATTTACTGTCTCGCACAGGTCGAGAAGCTGGAAGCGAAGAAAGAAATTCTTTTTTCTTTGCTCTGTTGTTTCACAGTTGATGCCTCAGGGTTACAGCCTGTGTCTGACACAGGCAGAACATTCACATTTCCCTCTCCCCATTTCTTCCCATTGTGTCAACAATGGATGCGGTGGGAGATCAAACCAGTGACAGAGATGAGCTGCCTCCTCATTTTTCCTGGCTGAGATTCAGAGGATAAGTTGTTGCTAACCAACATCATCTGGTATTACAGACGGGAAAACGGTTAACAGCTCCCGTTTATCCACGGTCTTGTATCAGTCATAGTCTTGATTCTCTTTGGGCCAGCCCTGCCTTAGACATAGTTGAGGCAGAGGGGGGAAAGCTTGTTTCTAAATAACAGTTGCTCTAAGAAAAGGAGCCCTACATAAACATACATCACGCAGCCCTGTTTTTCCATATCAGACCTATACCTTGAACTCCCAGTGACATTCTTTCTACTGATGTATCTCGGGAATGCCTTAACGGAAGTCCAGCTCTGAGGTCATTAGGAGTACTACATGTGATGGGACTGCATGTCAGGGTAATTGCCAGTTCAGCTGTTCCGTACTCCCTCTGTTCAGCACGCTCTAGTTAGCACTGCCGGAGCCCGCTATCGCTCTCCTCAGGTCCCTTCGTTTACCTGAGTCCTGCAGCTTTTCCGGTGGGCAATGACAGAGTGCCATCGTTTGTCATGAAGCTCCACTGATAATCCAAGTATTGGCTAGAATTTCCTAGGATACGGCTTCTTAATACAATTACGTTTCGTGTTAACGTTCTTTCCGGAAAAAAGACTTTCAGGTCAGCACGCCTTCGCTCAGTCTTTCTTGAGGCAAGAGACAAACTAAAATCAACTGGAAGTTTATTTGAGCACAGGCCTGTGAGATTTTGTCGTTGTTTGCACCCACCGTTACTTCCAGAGGAGCTGAGAATTGCCCATCCCCTGCCATGGGGATTTCCAGAGTCATAACTCTGGAGCAAAGACAGAGCAACTCAGCAATACAAGCAAGAATGTAGTGATAAGGCACTGAAAGCTAAACACAGTTAAGATTTTTGGCATGGAGAATGGGTTACTTGCCAAATAGCTGTTCTCAAATCACTAGCAATAGGAACAGAGATCCCACTTTGTGATAGGAGCAAGATGACAAAGCTTACCTCTTCGCTTACCTCAGGCCAGAAAGTTGCACCACAGCTCTTGGAGGATCTGAATCACACCTTGTCCATTCTTGTATATTCCCGTAGGCTTTCTTTATCCACGTGCCCTAAAGGTAAGTAAATTAATGATTTCCTTTTGTGCTAAAGAGGATTACAGGTGAGGAATCGGGAAATACCACTCCATCCAAAGCTCACGTGTGGCCGCCTCTTTGTAAGCGTGTGTAGGGAACTGCTCTGTTCAGAGAAATCCCTCGGGGAAGCTTAGGAGCAGGACTGAGATAGTGGTTTATTGAAAGCAGCGTTTTGAGTCCCCTTGCAGCAAAGAAAGCCTGTTGCTCTTAAACTGAAGTGCAGCTGTGTTTTGAGTACTTTGCTGTTGTATATTCATGGGTTTTTCTTCTGTAATAGGTATGTAACACTATTGATGTGGTTTATAAACCCCAGCTTCTGAAAACAACAGTTCTGTGTTTAAGGAAGTCACCCTAGCAGGGGTATATATATATCCCCAGGGTGCGTATCAAAGGGGAGGTAAGTACAGCCAGGAAGAGAACAAAACTATGTCCTGCTACTGAAGCCAAACAACTGTCATATTTACTACTTTCCTGTGAACTGGAGGCTAGAAAGTCAGAATACTGGTGCATAATTAATATCTGTTGTACAATCCACTTAATACATAAATACTCTTATCAAATGAAACTCAGCAACTCGACACATCCGGCTGTGGCTGACTGTACCGATGGAAGATCTAGAAGCAGTACTGGACAACTCTCCTGTGTTTGAGCAGAGTTTCGGTCTGGCTTTTAAAATGCAGTGAGGTAGGGAGGCAAAAAATTTAACATTTCCAGTACCTGCTTTTTATACCCATTTGAACTCTGTGGTCACTTCACGCCACAGACTTTACACTAGTGTTGTGTGAGCAGAATCTGAACGTGCTTGTCAAAGTCATCATAAGAATTTTTTGGTTTCCTGTACTCCGAGGTGAAGGCAGCTACTGTTCAATCCATTGTAAGGACAAAGACCTATTACTGCGTATAGGGTGTCGGTTGTAACGGAAATAATATTCCAACGTTTGTGTAGAAATAATGTATTTCTTTGGAATCTTGTGTACATGAGGCCGTAAAAATGGAGTTGCCATGTCATTAAATGTGTATAAACTCTATACAAACATTTAATGTGATCATCAGTACAAGTGGGGGTTTTTCCCAAAATTGTTTCCATATGGCCTTTTAGAAATCAGTCTTGTAGTAACTGTTTTTTAGAAGTGTGTATTTACTGAATTACAACATAATTGACTTCTGATTCTTTCTATATACTTCATGGGTACTAAAATACTTAAGATTTTTATGTGTAATAGTTAAATAAAAATATACAATTTCCTTTTCTACAAAACACACTTGAATTCCATGTTCTTATGTGATACTGTCATAATTTTTATACTTCCATTTTGAAGCAGTAATATCCTGCCACATGCAGGAATTATTCCTGGTTTCCCTCTATATCCACTGGGAACTGAGACCTCTGTATCTGAGACAGGAGAAACCTGCCAATGTGACAAAGGTGCCAGGCAGAGCTCCTGAACAAGGGAGCAGCCCTTGACAGAGTCAGTTCTACCCAGCTGGACAAACCCAGCCTCACCAGAAAGGTCTTCTGACCATACTCAGCCACTGCTGTTTTCTTTGCAATTGTTTTTATCATCCATAAATGGTTTTGAGCTCCAATCACTACATTTGTTCCAAACTTGAAAACAACCTTTCATTCACTCACCCCGTATATCTGCTCTTTGTTCCAGAAGACACTTGCAGAAGTAGCGAAGTGATGTGAAGTTATCTTCCAAGATGACTCTTCTACCTGGAGAAAATTCCGACTATGACTATAGTGCCCTGAGCTGTGCTTCAGATACTTCCTTCAACCACACATTCTTTCCGGAAACAGAAACCCTTAAGGGAGTCTTTTACCAAAGAGCCAAGCTGATTCACCCTCAAGAGGATCTCCTGAAGGGCTTTCACCCTGATGATCGGAAGCATCATATTATTATAAACGTAGGGGGCATTAAGTATTTGCTCCCATGGACCACACTTGATGAATTCCCATTGACACGTCTGGGACAACTAAAATTCTGTAACAATTTCGATGACATTCTAAACATCTGTGATGATTACGATGTGACATGTAATGAATTCTTTTTCGACCGCAACCCGGGGGCATTCAGGACAATCCTGACCTTTTTGCGGGTCGGCAAACTGCGGCTCTTGCGTGAGATGTGTGCGCTGTCTTTCCAAGAGGAGCTGCTCTACTGGGGGATTGAGGAAGACAACTTGGACTGGTGTTGTAAAAGGAGATACCTGCAAAAAATGGAGGAGTTTACAGAAATAAATGAACGAGAGGATGACCTCATAGAAAATGAAACAACAGGTGAAACAGTAGAGGAGACAAAAATTGGCTTGTGCATGAAAAAGTTGCAAGACATGGTGGAAAGGCCCCAGTCTGGCCTCCCTGGAAAGGTGTTTGCTTGTTTGTCTGTTTTATTTGTGACAATTACAGCAGTGAATTTATCCATCAGCACCATGCCTGACCTGAGGGAGGAGGAGGAAAAGGTAAGTCAGCTTTTCAGGATGGAAAATGGTATGTGCTGGGCAGAGCAGAACAAGTATCAGGTCTGATGGTATTGATTTCAGTGGGGATTTTGCGGCTGTCTTTAGAGGGGGAAAAATAACACAAAGAGTATTGAAAATCTTACATGACTCTGTCCAATTACTTGCAAGAGAATTAACCATATCAAGTTTTACGTCCAGTGAAAATTTTGTTAGTGTGCACTCTTCTGTACAACTGTATATGACCTTGGTAAGCTTTGTATTTGCTATTTAGAAAGCCTGAAATTACCGAGCCGTGTCTTCTGTGGAATAAGTAGTTCTTTTCTAAGTTTTGCGTTTAACTTGTTCCAATTTGTCAATGTGTTTCCCTGTAGCAACAGCTTCGATTCCTTTAATATTTTGGGTTTAAAAAAACCAGCACAGAAACCTCTCTTCCTGTCACTGTACCAACTAAAGTAGTTATTATCCAGTGCCAGTTACAAACTCCTCCTCTTTCCTGCAGGGTGAGTGTTCCCAGATGTGCTACAATATTTTCATTGTGGAGTCCGTCTGTGTGGCATGGTTTTCCCTGGAGTTCCTGCTAAGATTCATCCAGGCAAAGAGCAAGTTTGCATTTTTGAGGAGACCACTGACTCTGATAGACATAATAGCTATTCTGCCATACTACATCACTTTGCTAGTAGACACCACTTCAGTGGGCTACAAAAAGCCCAGCTCTGGGAGCATCTACCTGGACAAAGTCGGTCTGGTCCTCCGTATTCTCCGTGCCTTGAGGATTCTCTACGTCATGCGGCTGGCCAGGCACTCCCTGGGGCTGCAGACACTGGGGCTGACCGCTCGCAGGTGCACCCGGGAGTTCGGTCTCTTGCTGCTCTTCCTCTGCGTGGCCATCGCACTGTTCGCACCGCTCCTGTACGTCATCGAGAACGAGATGGCGGACTCGCAGGAGTTTACCAGCATCCCCGCGTGCTACTGGTGGGCTGTCATCACCATGACCACGGTAGGCTACGGAGATATGGTTCCCAGAAGCATTCCCGGCCAGGTGGTGGCACTAAGCAGCATCCTGAGTGGCATCCTCCTCATGGCATTTCCAGTCACCTCCATCTTCCACACATTTTCACGCTCCTACATTGAGCTAAAGCAAGAACAGGAAAGAATAATGTACAGGCGAGCACAGTTCTTATTAAAAACAAAGTCTCAGATAAGCAATGCATCACAAGGGAGTGATATTTTATTCCCCAGTATCTCTTCTGAGACTAGGGACAATGAATGAAATTCAAGTTACTATTTCTCCTGATGTCAAGTGATGTTTTGTTGTATCAGATTCCATGTTTTAATTTGCTTTGGAAGCATTTTACAAAGGTAACCCTCATATTAAAATGAAGAAAAGGAGCTATTAACCAGGAACTGAGGTGGTTTAAGAAGTCTGTTATTATGCTGTTTCTTCCCGCCGTCCCGTCCCCCCCCAACTATAATGTACAGGACAGACCTTTCGCTGAGATCGTACAGTGGGATTTTAGGAATTAAAAGTTCTCTGACAAAAAAAAAAAAACCCAACATATAATTATGTACTAGACGGGCTGTTTTGCCATTTGTAATACACATTTTTCCAACCGAATCACAATGTATATAATCATTAAACAGGCTGCCATTTTTCTTGTTCTTCTTGTGTATAAATAATGTAAATACAACAAAATTAATGGCTAAATTCTCTCCCAGTAAAACGCCTTAGAGCGTAATGGAAATAACCACAGATGTCTGTCCCATTGTGCTCTTAAAAAAACATTAAGTAAGGTTTGTCATTCACAACAGCAACTGCACATTTCTTTGCAAGTCAGCCCTAAGCATATCAGAAGAGAAGAATTGAGCTGTTTGTATCATAACCTTGCTAAAGATGTAAATACATAGAGCTCACCAGCTTCAAAATTTAATTGAAGTTACAGTGTCGATCCTATGTCGTTGAATGCAGTATTCCCAGGAGCGAAGTCTTTGAGTTTTGTAGCATTTAATATTATTATCAAGAGGTGACTAGCTGCAAATCAAGCGAAATGTGCATGATGAGATGCCAGTCGTTGCCTACCATCTGTTTCCATGTTTTTACTTTACCTCAGATATGAAACAGAATTAAAAGAGGCCTGTTTCCAGGGGACACCCTGCCATTACTTGGCAAATCGACGCTGCGGCTACCCATTCACATTCAGCGTTTGGTTCTTTAAAAGGAGCAGAAAATACATGGTCGTGGGAAGCTGCCAATGATGAAAAAAAGAAAATATCATTTGAGTCATGGAGTAGGGGGGTACTGACAGCTTTATACTTCACTGTCCTCAATCGTGAGGGACTTAAGACTTAATTAACTATACCTTTGCCATCATTACAGACATCATAGTAATGGAGAAAATTTTAAATAGGGTATGAAAAGGCAATTAAGGTCCCAAAACACAACCATGTATTCTTCATCCACGCATGTGTCTTGGTCTAGGTTCTCCTGCCGAAGTCAGTGGGAGCACACGGGTCCATGAGACACTCCGGTTTGGCACAGATTTCTGCGGAGATTAATGACAGACCTCCCATTTATTTTAGAGGGAATGAGACTGGTTTGCATAACAGCTCGGGAATAAAACTTAAGAACTTAAAAAAAAAAGCATTAAATCCACTTGTTTGATTTCACATGTGCTTAGAGGTAAAGAAAAGCTGATCTGCTTTTAGTAAATTTTTAGTAAATTTACTTCTGAACAGTTAAGAGCTAGGGAATCTAGAGGTTCCCGTCGCATTCACCAATGCTTCTCTACCCAGATTTTCAGAAATGCTATTGCTTATTGGCATTTCTGAGCAGGTTGCTAGAAATGCCAGAATGCATGATGGTTTTGCGATTTAAATTAAGGCCAAGGACACAAGCATTGTCCTTTCAAAAAAGGTAGAATTAGTTCCTCAGCCTATGCTGTTCGGCCAAGCCCACGTCACACTGGTTTTCTTTTCAAATGTCTTTATAATGCAATTTGAAGGTGCTTGTGCTTGAAGAATAATTCCAAAACTTTTAAAGATGCACTTTACAATTAATTAGGGTTCTAGCATTCTTCAGCCTGTCATAGGTAAATATGCCTATGGAGCATTACTGTGGAGTGCTGAAATATCCAGTCTAAACCCTTGGCAATTAATTATGTGCCGGAGCTACAAATATAACTGGCTTTTCACTCTTGTTCTTTAGCTTTAATTAGAGGACAAAAAACAGGAACATCGTGACAAAAAAGGGACACATTTTCCATCCAAAATACTCTTAATTTTGAAACTGTTTGATCATCTGTAGCATTGGCTCCAACACAAGTGCTATACATCCTTCTACCTTTGTGCCAGCATTCATTATAAAAAGAACTGGTAATTAGATTAGTCCTGTGAGCAACAGTTGCTTATCTAAGAATGTGTTTGACAGGCTGAGCCATAAATAAGAAGCTGTAAGTGAATATGAGGAGAAATCAAGACCTACCAAATAAAACCTAAGCTTACTTCCATGTTACGCAGCTAATAAATGCGGAAGGTCTGACCATTTTCTCAATGTCTTTACATTAAGTTAATGCTCATTTATTTCATGTATCACTTTATTTTTTATCCCAGGTTTATAGCTTGATTCTGAAGTCCTTGTCCAGAAAAAGAATTAAAAAATATCACCCTGAAGTTGAGTGTTGGTTGAGCAAACTTGTGAAAGCATCTTGCCTGTTGCAAGTTCTGCCTAAGCCAGGAACAAATAAGCCGTCCAGGATGGACCCCTATGTAATTTGGTACTTGGCAACACATTACTTGTAAGCATACCGACATGTTTTACTGTGCATCACTGTAACAAACTTGCTTATGTTTTACAGGAGGTAATACATACTGCAGTCCTTATGCTAAATAAATCCAGCTCTACGTCTTGAGAGCACAACATTAGTATGAAACGCACATGCTGTGTTCCAGCTTTTACTCTGAAGGCCGAAGGTTAAGATGATTATGCCTCTTTACAGTATATTATCTGAGTTCTAGTCAAATTCATGAAAATTATGGATTGATTCAAAAGCTGTTTCCAGTGACACGGCTGACAGCCACCGCGTCAGCTATCACTCCTTTTTTGCATTTTAACAGCATGTGCGGTCAACAAGAAAGTTCCAATAAAAACACCTTGTGCTTTTATGAAGTCAAAAGAATTGTTTGAATTGCCACTGATCGAGAGTGGTGCATGTCTCCAACAGAGATAGGTTTGCATTGCTGTTTATATTATCCTCTGTATAATGCAGTAATATGTACAGTATGAATTCAAACAGCAGCAGCTGTATTAATTTTGATTAATAAAGTGTTAGGCTCTCCTTTCATTTTCATGTGCTTCTTATGGCCTAGACAGACTGTCACACGTGCCACAGGCATGCTTGACAACCTGGGGTCAATATGGGAAGTGAGCAGCAGCTGAGGGAGAATTTGGGCTATGAGCATCGCTAGCTGAAGCAGGCTTGGCTCCGATAGAAAGCGTTTACTAGGAAATAAAATTATCTCAGTTGAGAAAAATCTAGGTACCAAGGCACCTAGGTATCAGCAGCTTGTATAGGGAAATCTCTTTCTTGCATGTTGTCCCAAGAATCACAATCACAGTTAATTGGGACATAACTTTAAAGTATTTTAACCATTTAACCGAAGAATCTAACAGATTCAGAAAAGGACAGAAAGGATCCGTGGAGACTGAGAAAGAGAAAAATCCCTGATAAAACCAGAATTCCCAGGTAAGATGCTATATTCAATTACTTTCCCCAAAATCTTTCCCTCCTCCATCCTCCTTCCACAAAAACAATAACAAAAGCAACAAAAATCACTTGGTGAGTGCAACACTGATAAATGAAGACAGAGCCACGGGGCTTCTCTAACTGTACATCAAAGAACATCACTTACGAGGTGAGTTGGAATAATTTGCATTACACTGACATTCATTACAGGTCAAGGTCTTAGGGAAATTTCTCTTTAGGGAATATATAGGACTTGTCTCCATTTGTCCCTTTACGTTTTCTCCTCAGTAATTCAGTACTCCAGATTTCCATAGTCAGAGGCTTTAATAGTGTCACTGAATAGTCAGAGTCTTTAGCAACGTCCAATTAAACAATAAAAAAATCACGCAGAACTGAATCATGGATTTACACATCATCAGATGCGCGTCTGGGAAGGAAAACTGGCACGCTCTACACATTCATGACTTGTGTGGGTAGAGTTTAACTGAGTATTGAGGCTGATGCAAAAGCAAAAATTTCTGCTGTGGAAGGTTCTCATTCCTGTGCTATAGCTCTCTGTAACTAAAGCCACAGTGTCATAGGAATCGCTGTGAAGAAAAGCTTTCCACTCTTAACAGTCCTTTACGCTACAGACTGAGACTCGGAGTAAAAATTCATTTTAGGCACTTATCAAAGTGCCTGAAGTGGCAGCCTCGCTGTCGAAAGATCTGAATCACCGCTGAGAGATGCGTGGTCTTCTCTATTTTTTATTTGTTAATAGAGGAAGCCTAGAATGAACTAGATCCCTAATTCAGGTGTCACGTTAAAAGGCCAATGCTAGGACAGATGAATAGGAGTCGTGTTCTTCAACTGCACAGAACCACCAATATCTCCCAGCACTAACTCCATATCATTCGTCCTGTCCACATCTCATTCGCAGTATGTGGGGACCAAGGAATATGAAGCAGCACAAAGAATCCGGGTCCGCAGAGGTCAGCTTGTTCTTGGTCAGGGTCAGTTTGAAACAGTACGACAGCGGCAAATATAACAGTTCGTGGTAGCTCGTGCCTGACTGTGAGATAGTTCTGTTCCATACAATGACTGAATTTTTTTTTTCCTTTGCTTAGATAAGAAAATAGACTAGTAAGTCAAAACAAGAGGAAAGGAACAGATAGTTCTCACACACCTCTCTTGGGTTTGCAACAGGCTGAAAACTGGACTGGATACTCTTGCCTACACAGATTTAATTGACTGCGTTTTCAGAAATTAAACAAAGAAGTGACAAATGTGACTTTGAGGACTGTGACATCAGTCTCTGCTCATGAGTCAGGCAGTGACATCAACCCCTAACCTGACCAGCTGACTCAGGCCCAGGTGTCAGAGAGTTTCACCATTTCCACATTCATCACTCTCCATTTTTACAACAGCGTAAGGCCCGGGTTTTTTCTGCACTAAGAGTTCTGTTGGCTTCCTTATGCGAGATTTGACACTTAATTTAGTATCTGTTCATCCAAAAGATGATACAGGTACCAAAAAAACAGGGGGGGACGACCCCAAACCCCAAGTAGAATGCCTTCAGAGATGGTAGAGCTGTGGTATCCCATAGGCACAAAGTGCAGCCTACAGGAACCAGACAGAACTGAAGGCGTGAAATCAGAGTTCACGAACGTGGATGAGTGTCGCTCCTGTCAACTAAAACATACTTCAGAAGTTCTATTGCTAAAACAGAAAATGCTTAACACTAGATTTACCCCCTCACTCATTTACCATTTCCTCTGTGGCATTTTGACAATCCCATTCCAGCATTACTAATGATCTCAGTGCCTCCTAACTTAGTAAGATCATATAAAAAAACGGGAAGTGAAGACGACCGGTTTAGATCCAAAATTTGTACTTCACTGAATCAATTCACCTCTGTGCGTGTTCTGTCGTGTCTCGTAACATTAGAGCGTAAGTCCTTAGGACAGGATTCCTTGTTTGGTAGCCATCAGTCACTACATAAAATCATATACCACAAATAAAGTCACAGAAAACTCTGCCTGGCTGCCAAACTGAAAATGTTCAGAATTTGGCCTATTAATTATTAAAAATAAAACTAGACCTTCCTCGCTTGTTGTTCATTGTTTTACTTTGTCATTTTCCAGCGTCTCGTATCTTCCGAAATACTCTGTCGAAATCACTAAAGGTATTATGAATGCTACGAGCCCTGCCAAAAGCATGATGAAGAAACTGCAGGATCCTAATACCAGGGGATGTTTCTGCCCTGCCCAACAGGGCTTTTACTTTCTCTTTGCCTGCAGGAACTAATCCAGAAGCAAATGTCACTTGAACAGAAATAAAGTTCTGCCATAACTGCAAACGCAGCTGGTCAATTAGGGTAATTAGAGCATATTTGCCACACTTTACAAATATTAATTTTTTACCCCTGTAACCCTTGTGACATGAGTTGAACAGCCTTGTGCAACACCGAAGTTAGGGCACATAAACACACATAACGCCGTCAAGCCAAGTTTTTGGCTTCTCATTTATCAGGTACCCTTTTTAACAAGTGCAGTTTTGCAGCCATACATAATTATAGCCATAATTTTATTCCTACATTCATTGTGGGTCCAGGAAAACAGGGCTGCAAACTACAATAATTAGCCCGCTCAAATGACTGACCTGGAATGCAAGTACTTCCCAGTCATCATCTGGAGATTAGAATCTTTAAAAAACCAAGGCCATCTGTTTCCAAAACCAGACAGCTAATTTTACAGCTCTCAGTCATGCGAGTAAAGTGGTCAGCAAGTATAATACTGTTTATCTTTCTGTTAAATATAACAATATAATTTAAATGGTGCCCACCACAGGAACAAAGTTGTGCGGACTAGCATAAGTTTCTGCAGTTATATATAGAAATAAAGTTTTGACACAGAATTGCCGAATGATAAATTGAAGGAAAGCTGCTAATTTTCATTAGTGATGCACCTCACGTCACAAAGCAGCTGAGTGATCTTCCATAACTTTTGCAGTGGTAGTAGTTCCCAGGTCAACCAAGGAAAAGACGATCCAGTTTCACTCATAAATAGAAGCACATTTTGGGAACTCGGAGAAATACCATCCTCGGGCAAAGCAGATCCAACACTGTGGAATTGCAGGTGTCTTTAATTTTGGAGAGGAATGTTTCTGGGGACAACCTGAGTTTTCCCCAGACAAGAAACTGAGGAAAGTTAAGACTGCAAAGCACCACACTGCACAGGAAGTGGGTGAAATTATCTTTTTAGTTAGGTGAAAGCAGAGAACACAACTTCAACATGGGCATCCCAGAATGAAAACAAACATAATTTGGTGGGAACAGGAAAGAAGCACCAATAGCTGAGGTAAGGCTGGCATCCTCATCCCACCACAGAGGCTTCTATAAGCCCTGAAATTGCATTAAGAAAACATTTCTCTCGATGGGACTTGTGTAAGCCTGTATCTGCATTTTTTCCCACTAAGTCCCTGCTCTTCCACTGGCAGCAGTAACTCTGGCCCACAGCTAAAGTACTTCAAGCACTTGCACAAGGTCATGATGCATATTTAAGCTTTTGCAAACCACTGATATGCAAAGTCTAAGGGAACGTTTTCCCTGTAAATCAAAATTTGTCATTATTTGCTGTATTTGAATATGATTGCATTTCTATGAGCGTTATAGCACTCAAAATGCATGACTAGCCCCAGAGCTGGTCAGTGCTGCTAGAAGTTAGTTAGTAGTTAGTTCCTACGAGTTAGTAGGAAGCACTGCAGATCCAAGCCGTGTGTGCGCCTTGGTAGAAATACCGGGATTTCGGAACGTGCCCGATTCAGGGATCTTACATTGCCATCTATGGGCCACTCCCAGCAGTTCTGCTCTGAGGCCGGGACCCTGGCCTAAAGCATCATCAACCCGCACCACTCGTCTTTAAACGGAGGTAGAAAATATTTTGAGAAATTGTTTTCAAAATACAGAGGCAAATATTTAGTCCCTTGCACTGCTCGGCTTCTGCATGCGTGGCCTTTCATTTGCCAGAGCTGGCTGTTGGATCTGCAAGGGAACTAGGATGGAGACATCATCACCGTAGTCTGCGTGCAGCACGTAGTGACGCTACATAAATGCCAATAAACAATATTTATGCGGCATTTATTTGCCTGGAATATTGGTAAGTGACAGTTTTCAAAAGGCTAATGCAGCTTTATCTGACTAAAATCAACAAGCTTCAAGGTCACATGGGGAAAACACAAACCCCTCAATTGCTTGTACAAGAGCAGTCTGTTAAGTAACCAGTTATGATTTTATTTACAAAAGAAACTACAAAATCTGCTTCAAAGGAAAAAAAAAAACCAGGAACCCGACAACCCAAAACATTCAATTAGCTGCATCCACGCAACTGCTCAATGTTCAAGGAGTTTTGACGCGCCTCACCCAAACCCCTCATCCCCACGCCACCAGCCCTGGCACTGCTGCTGCTGTGCGACCAGGAAATTTGTCTTGCTTAAAAAGAAGTAAGAATAGAAGATTCCCTGACCCAGTTCGCTCTGCACTCACACAAACACACGTACCAGTCCCAGGCAAAGGGCGCCGAGGTGCCCGGGAAAGCCTATGTCAGCACTGCTAAAAAGTTACTTGTGAAACTTCACTCAGCGAGGCATCTACCGCCGCGCAGCTGACTGGGCTCCAGCAGGACTCAGCAGTTTTCTCCCAGCCATCCGAGACACCTCTAGTAGGCTGGGATCAATCACCCTGCAAAGGAGAGATCCATTTCTCTCCCTAACTAGAGAGAGAACTCGAATCTAATCTTAACCTTTAGATGTTTATAGTTAGAAGAAGGTAACCCCATACAGAGCATCTTCTCTAAAACAAACTATGAAATTGCTGCTTTTTCATTGTCGGGGGATCAATCCATATTTCTCAAACTTAAAACATACTTGTGAAAAATTTGAAGCCATCACTGTATTATGCTCAAAAGAGAAAAGAACTGTCACTAAGCGCTGATCTGCAGACAAGCACAGAATTTAACACAATGGATAGGTCAAGCTCAATAGAAAGAGCAACCAAGTCTTTCTGTGTTGGGAAAGCAGCTGTAAATAGTAGCCAGGGCTGTTCAGAGGAACAGGCTGCATGGCAAGTAAAAGTGAAGTCTTGCGGTTCCCAAAACCCAAATGCTGTCGCTAGGGTGTACATCTGCAGCTGGAGGTGCTGCTCCGTTACAACAGAGGGTCATCTCAACCCGAACTTCCAGAGTCCTGCTCTCCCAGAGCCAGCCACGAACCCACGCGCTCCTCACAGAGGCACTGACACTCCTTGTGAGAGATCCATCCGCTGCTTTGGTGGGGTTACTTTTCTCCTTGAAAAGGCTCCTTGGGGGATAAATGAACACCAACATCTGCAGAAGGAAGGGCCAGAAACGAGCAGTTTCCAACAGGAGGGACAGTGGCAGCACTAATTTAGAGTGACCCACGGATGAGGGGGAGAACAGAAGCAGGGATCTGTAAGCTTCACCCTGAGAGGAGAGAGAGGAACGCTGCTTGTGTGAGAGCTGTCAGCTGGAGATGTTCTACAGTTATCATAAAACAAACCTTGCCTTTAGGAAAAGGAGGACTTCCACATTCATTCCTGTAAACAAACGAGACGGCACCAAGGCGCTAATCCCCAATTTGCCACCCAAAGACTAACGACCTTGTGAGGTTCAGGTTCTAAATTAAACAACAGCCCAACAGGGAATATTTGCTTCCCTGTTGTTTGAGGTTTAGGACAAAAAATAAATCTAGTTCCAAAAGTGCACGAGAAGTCTTAAGGAACGGACAGTGCTGTAGCTTCTTGCGTCTCAGATAAAACACTACCGCGTTAAACTTCTGTGACAGTTCATTTAGCAGTAGGGATGCACACACATTTAGCATACTGTCCATTAATTGGGCATATAATTTCTGCATGTGAGTTTGGCTCTGAACTTGTATTAGAGCTGAACTTGTAGAATTCCTTAAGACTTAAGTAGCTTTGTACCCTTTCTACTTCTGCACCCTCAGAGCTCACTGGAGAGACAAGAAATCAGGTAAAGAAGATAAACAGGTAGACTGAAGAATGGGTAGGGTGCAACCACAATAAATAAGAACAATTTTCCTGTGCTGCAATTACTCGCAGTACAGCTATCTCATCTTCCCAGCTGGACCCCTGCAGGCATTACAACAACAGTGACTCGTAGGGAGAGCTGAAAGAGAGAGTAAGGTGCCTGGCAGAGTGGAAGTCTGTCGAAGTTGCGAGCAATGCCTGAACGAGAGCCTTTGCAATACCAGCACAGGTGTGGGAGAAAGGCTGTCAGCTCTTCCTGTCACTGACTCACGGGCAGACAAAAGAAAATTGAAAACAGTAGTAGCGTCACACTAGAGTCATCTCTAGAACACCATCTCCGGGAAGAAAGCACCAGTTCCTCCAGTAAGTATCAATGCAAGTTATCCAGTTGGATATCAGAAGGAGGAACAGGTTTGTACCTTCATCTATTCCCAGAACTTCAGTGAGTTCCAGCTCCTTGGAACAACTGATTATTAGAATTACCTGAAACTAATAATGGGAAGACGAAAAGGAAGCTGTTTTAGAGTCCCTGCAACCTTCCATCGTCCCAGGACAAGTCACAAAACTTCTCCCTTTTGTTCAACTTCAGCTACCGCTGGAATACAGAACGTTCAACAGCAGCAGGGTGTTATAAATCAGTCTCCATCAATGTCTATATTTTCACTACCTGTGCAAAAAGTTAAAACCTTTGTTATTCTTAGCAATTGTCACATTATGCCAGTAGAATAACGGCTCTTCTTAGAAGAATTGTACATCAATGCTGCCATTGCTTTTAATCACAGTACAAAGGGAAACAAAAGGAACCTACAAAATGACCAGTGTTGAAAAAGGCTAACAAGATGAGAACGTTAAGTTTAAGCTTGTCACTGTGAAAAGTGAAGATCTGATTGAGGGAACTGCATCCAAGAAATAATTACAAGAAACGTCATCTCAGAAGCGGTGCTTTGAATGGACTGTAGTATGGCATTAGAGATGCTTTAACTGAGAAGGTTAACGCTAGTCAGGGCAGCAGGTGAGCGAGCCCCAGCAGAACTTTGGGCAGAAAGCACAGGAAAGGAATTAAAATATTATTTTAAAAGTGTCAGTATTCAGATATTCCTTGGATCAGTGGAGCCAGAAAGAGTGTCTGAAACATGAGCACTAGAGTTCTGAGTGTTGAGGAACATGTTGGTGCTCTCACCTGAAAAGCAGGAAAGACAGACAGACATAACAACACAAATTCAGTTTTAATAAATTCAAGGTGAAAAGGCACCTATAGAATGTTTTAATGCGTTCCACCCATTGTTACACCCATTACCTCCCACTACTACAGTAATAAAAGAGAAACTGAGAGCAGAGTTCCAAAAAGGTGCTTGAAATGGACAATATGCATGTCCTGGAAACGATTTCTATAAATTCTGCCTAACACTTATGGTTCTATCACACAGCATCTGGAATACGCCTGTGCTCTGGGTGTGCGCATACATACACGTACATATAAATATAGATATAAAAAGACAAGTTTAAACACTGATTTTTTTTTTTAAGAGTTTCCAACCCTTACTTTGTGAAGTTCGAAATCAATTTCACAAAGTAAGAACTTCCTTTCACTATTCGTGAGCAGGTGAACGCCCATTTGTACAAGAGACTTCATTTCCCAGTCAAATCTATAAGGAGCCATTTTAAATTTGGAAATAACCTTTCTTTGCAAGCAGAGATTCGGTCTCCTAGCAACAGCACGAACACCTCGTGAACAAAACTACGGCTTATGTGCACGGAAGGGCCTCGTGCCATGGACATGGAAAAGCCACAGGAACATCCAGCTGCCGGCGTGTTCCTTCCGTGACCGACGGTGAAGGGTCAGGTCAGCAAAGCCTGCAGACGACGCACGCATCAGGGCCCCAGCGAAGGAAGGACTACGGCTGAATCCATGCACGTTTGAGGATTCTTCTACCTAAGCGGCCCATTCCAGATTGTGGTTCTGGCTACAGCTGTAGCCTGACTCTAGCTTTCAATCGATACTATAATTTTAAGTAGCCCTGACGCATATTAGGAATAGCTTCTTTTCTGGCTGGAAAACTTGTACTGCAATAGGACTAGACTGAATTTATATCAATTTTTCTTTTCTGATACGATTCATATGAAGCTATTTTTTTTGTTCTTAGCTACAATTTTTGTCATGAGCATGAAATATTGGAATTGCAAGTACTTCACCATAAAAAGAACAGGAGGTCAGAGCAGCACCATCACATAGATATATTTCAGTGGGCTTTGACAATCAGCCGAATCAATCACACAAAATATATTTTGAAGACAAGATTAAGTTAACCCATTCAACGATAAAAGTCAGAAGCCATTTCCCTCCTCTGCTGTCAAGACCAGAACATACCAATTGCTTTTGTGCTGCTATATGGAGAAGATGAAGAGCGTGCAGCTGTATGGCTCAAGCTTCTAACTGCATAATAAAGATTATAATGGATTTGTGCTCCAAGTGACCAAGCATTTCTCATTGCTTCCAGCAGACCAGATGCAATATCCCACTGCCTTGTCCAAGTCACATAATCCATGAATTGTAGTTCTTAGCACTGTTCTAGAACAACATGCTTATTAAATTGCTTCCTTGGGATCTGGTCACTAGAGTAAGATTTAAACACAACACACACACAGCAGAGACTGGGGAAAAAGTGACTTGCCCAGGAGGAGTACAGCCAAAACTTAGCAGAAGCTCTGGATTTCTTCTCAGTCTTTTGCCTTATTCATGAAATCGTTACGCTTTTGGACAACTCTGAGCTATTTGAGGAGAAAGCTCTGGGAAATATTTACGTTTCCTTCCTAACCATGGGCTCTAATAATGTATTGCTTCTTTTCCTCCACTGTATTTACTTTTCCCACAAAGATTTTGCAGCTGCAGTGTAAGGTAAGCAGTAGGGCTGGTATATTTAACCAACAGTAACATAAACCACAGACGGTTAATACCACAAACCAGTGTGTGTGTGTGTGTGTTTTCTTGTGGTTTACATTTGTGTTTGCTAACTGTGCTCCAAACTTTGCTACCCTAATACATGTTAATATCTTACACTTCTAGGCTTAATGTAGGAGGAAAAGAATGACCATATCATGCCCACCAGAAGTTCAAAGGACTGGTACCACCTCTGAGGAACTCTAGCTAGCCTCCAGCCGTAGTTATTGCTGCTTTTGACAGCCCTTCTCCTCCCAGCTACCCTCTGTAGTAGTAGTGCACTGTGGGCAACTCTGCCATTTCAAAGCTACTCTGCTATTTCTGACTGCAGGACTGTAATCAGACAAAGCAGCACAGCTTGTATTTATCAAGCTTCTTGTCCCATTACAGGACGACTCGGCTCCTCCCTTCTCATTCAGCGTGGGTCTGAGCTTGGAAGTAACGTGCTCAGTGCACGGAGTGACCGACCCTTCCTTCCAGCAGGGAGGGTTCTGTGCGGGAAGGACTCTGGAGCAGCAGAAGAAAAGACTGTCTTGCTCTTTACCTCGATGCACCACTTCACCGCATCCGTGAGACTTCCCCTGACATAAAAATTAACTTACCTGAGCAACCACTGCAAACCTGGACGCAGTAGGTTTGCTTTTGGCCCAGCAATAAAGTCACAGGGCTCCGCAGCTGCAGGGGCTTGTCACCACCACCTGTGAAGCTGCACTTTGTTTTGCATTCACTAAAATGGATCCTGTAAAACAGGGAACATTCAGCACATTCACTGAGAAACCACTTGCCAATAGGCAGCAAATTTTCACATTACTGAACAGGTAGCTGCAAACTATCTGCTGAAACAGCCTGTTTGCAGGCATGCATCTTAACCATAGAATATGTTGTTAGTTTACTCTCCTGGTCTTCACCGGATTTCAGTAAACTGCGAGCAAACTGCCTCTGGACCAGTAATCCAAAGTGTCTTTTCATTATCAGCACTTTGAAGGAACCAATTAATTGCCTACAGCAAAAATAAACAAGTGAAGTTGAGGAGTTCCCGTTTAAAGCTTTGTGGTTTAGTGTATGTTTTACTAACCTGCGACGCAATTTAGGATCTTTGTGCTTACAATACAGCCCAGGCTGGAAGGCATTACATTTTACAAGGTGATTGTTCTTTCTGAAATACACAAAAACGGTTTGTAAATGAAAAGATGACATGACATTATTCCTCTTTAATTTCCTCTCACCCAGATAAAAGTACTTCTCAGATGATCTCAGATGAATGTGACCTGCTGTAGGTCAATCCCTTTGCCTTCTCCCACCAGAAACAGCTGCCACATTTTAGTAGCATTAGGTGATTACAGGGGAATAAAAGGCAAAAGCTTTCAGTGTCACCAGGAAGGAATGCTGGGCCTGAATGTACTCTTACTCCAGAAAGAAAAAGCAAATCCAGGTTACGTTCTGACCCGCAGCTCTTCTAAGGGTATCATAGCTTTCCCACTGACATCAGCAGGCCCCAGCAGAGGAGCTTCAGACCGAAGTCTTGGAAAAAGAACTGAACCGCAACCGATGACTTCAGCGGTCTTACAACGCAGAGTCTGTAAGAAAGTTACTAGGACTGAACTTTCAACACAATTAAGTGGTCAGCATGAATTCGACCAGCGAATCACAGTAACTGTAGTAGCAATTAAGTATTACAAAGATACTTGTAATACGGATGGCTATTGGTTATGTTCTTAGATTTTAAAAGAACTTGCTAAAAGTTCTATTAAAAGTAATACCTGACATCAAAAATATCAGTATCTTTGATGTGCAAGTGATTTTTTTTTTTTTTTTACATCTGGTACCTAAGTGTTAATAAACTCTTTATAAACTTTTGTCTCCATGAACAAAAATCTTTTCTCCCGAGGAGTTCAACATTTGTCTTCCTGTTTCTACCAAGTCACAGACACAATTATATCCAGGCAAAAGGAGAAGCCCAGCCTCTTTTGGAGAAATCAGTTGCTCTGGGGTGAAGGGGATCTCAACAGCAGGGTTGTCTTTTTTTTTTTTTTTTTTTCCAAGAGTGTTAAACTCTCTTGCTGCATTTTGTTCAAACGCACTGGAACACGTGCCCTTTTTATCCCAGTCACTATAAAGATCATCTTCTGATGTCTTAGAGGCCGCTATGATTTTACAGACCACCAGGTGAGAGACCCTGCCCTGGCCTGCACGCACACTGCCTGAACCCCGCTGGCCATTTTATCAGAACGCTGGAGTACCCTCTGCTCCTCCCTCCCAGGTTTTTTAATTCTGCTTCAAACACTGAGCTAGTAAGTCAGAGACACGCATAAACCCAGTGACACCAACAAAGTCCATGCTAACAGCGTAAGGACTCAACCTTCTCTGAAACATACAGTGATAAGCAAGTCTTTAATCTCCAGCGACAGAGTGACTCAGTTTCAGGAACAACTCACCTGATGAACCAGGGCATGGTTTAAGCCATTTCCTGTGTAACACTGCAATAGTCTGCCGCAGGAAATAACAAATACACCATCTTTTCATTTCTATATTCTGACCAGCACCCGGATTTCAATGAAAATCACAAGCATTCAAACCGATGCAAGCGCCATGACTTCCCAAGACCTCTCCTTTTGATTTATACCCATGAACCAAGAGGTCTGCCAGACTCTCCACTGCAAGCGTAACGCAGATGTTTAATTGCAGCATTAAAGGAATACAAGCTTGATCCCACACACGAAGCTAAAGATTCTAAAAACTTTCAAATCTCCTTTAATAAACCGCGAGTTAAAAGATGCTTGTAATTACAGAAGCCTTAAACAAATGAATATGCTTGCTTTCATCCCCTTGTTTCAACAGTTTTGCTACTCCACTTCTCTTTAGAGACCTGGAAGAGGATAGCCCATTGCTGCTTTTGTTATCTGAAGTTTCTGCAGAAACTTGCCATTACAAGGTTCATTCGTGACATTTGCACTGAACACACTTGCAGGATTTTTTTATTATTATGTTTTAAATACTGAAGACGGGCATAAATGTTTCCACGGTACTATGTGGGATGATAAGGTCCACAACCCAGTTTCCTTACCACAGGAACATGCCTGAGCTCTGGGCACAGATAATTCTATGGGCTTGTTCCAATACGTCAAGTCAGCAAGTTCAGTTCTTTGTTTTCCAGAGAAGTCCAATTTGTTGTGTTGGGATTCTCTGACTTAGAGGACTTGGATTTTTTTTTTTTTTTTTCTGTTAGATTCTATGCCTTAAGTTCCATTTTACAAAACAAGGACAAAGAAGAAATGTCCTTGACTTTTCAAAAAACCCCTGCCCTAACCAGGTAAGAAAATCTGCAATGCTTTTCTGCAACATTAAGAATGTACTAGCAGTGACTCTGCAGCGACTCTTTAATTTAGATTTAGAAACGCAGATTTAAGATCTTGTTTAATTTTGTGCTAGTGTTTTCTGTACAATTTTCCATTTTGGCTGCAAAAGCGTTCTGAAATAGCATGTGAAAAAAGCCTCAGGTTAAGTCTCTGAAACAAACAATGCTTTGAAAACCCTAGAAAGATAATTTCCATTATATTTTTTTCTTGGAATATTGTATGTACTATTCAATTGCCCTACTCCATTTTACTCTATTTCCCTGGCCTTTTTCCAAAAGAACTGTACAACAATCCATTTTTACATGTGAACCTCAGCTCTTGCTAAGGTTGAACCGCATCTTACAACCTAGAGAATGATTTGGTTTATTAACTTGCAGTGCCACCTAGCAAATGTCCTTAAAATATTTTTCCTGATGTAGTTTTAAAAAGGCCAGCTTAGAGCTTTCATATTTAAAAAAAGACAAACTTGTGCTTGCAGTATTTTAAGCATTTAGTGCATACTTTTGTTTTGAACAGTTAAATTTCTATTAGACATTATGCTTACAAATAGGATAATAATAAAGATGCCCACATACCTAAAATACTGGCATACAAACTTTGAGAACTTGTTTCGGACGTATCCCTTATACATTTCTCTACAAGTAGTTCCATTAATTGTTGGGGGATTTTTTTGAAATAATACGCTTTGACAGTAGGTCAGTGCTGACGTTGAGTTTTAAGATAACAGAGACTCCTGCCACCAGAATAACGAGGATTTTAGCTTATGAAGGCATATTAGTACCTTGTATGCACACACCTTTTAGACTTGCCAGAACACTAGACCAGCCTGATTTGCCTTGCTTTAAAATAACCACCACGTCTCAGGACAAAACAAGTTTAGGTATTTCACTCTGTGCCTGAACGGTGAGGCTATCGCCTAGACCCACATGTGGGAGGCATTAAAATGCAGCAATTCAGAATAAACGCTGCAGCCACTTTCTATTACCCTAAACCTCTAACAGGAGGCTGTTTCCTGTCCAGTTCCTGTGCCAAATTCTAGTAAGCCATTTAAAAGAGAATATAACCAAACAAGCAAAAAGCATCCTCATGACATCAAGAGCGAGGGATGAAGAGAAAAAACACACTCTGCTGACTGACCTTATCCTTTGATAGCACGTCTTAGGCCAACTACAACTACACTATAAGCAGCTCCTTGAATAAAGCAGCTCGTCTTCATTCACAATGTCAACATGTACCAATATTTAGACAGTAATTTGGCAGCACTACAAAATTATACAGTTTTATTGCTTCTCTTAGAATTTCTAAGTAGTCCTGCTATTATACTTCCTGGTGAACAGAGGAACCACTACATGTTTTATAGAGTTCAAGAAATAAAGCAAGTCAAAACAAAAGATAAGTTCCAATAACAAGAATGGTTTTGGCTTAGTTATGATCCTGTGACCCTTGTGTTTTCGGCCTGCCTCCAGAGGCCAGCACTGCACGAGGACTGCATTTACAGGAGGACTTGTGTATCACTTCAGCAAGGGGGAAAAAAAGAACTAAAAAAAAATAAAAGCATGTAAAAAATGAAAATTTGACAAGCACTACGGGCCCCATTTTATTTTCATATTTGCTGAGAATTTAATTGCTATCCTAAGTCAAGGAAGAGAACAGTATTTTTTTCCAAAGAAACCTACATTTTGCGTACTCCCTTGAGATCAGAACAGAGCCACTAGTTCTTTCCAGAATAACCACCTCTATATTGTATGGCCCAATTACTTTTGCCCAGAACTCTCTTTATGCAGAAGTAACAGATGCATTTCATATGCTGTACTCCTGTAGGAACTTCGGGCCTTAGTCCCTGCAGCTGGGCAAGAATGGTCATTCCAAAAAGCCATTTTAATAGAGAAGATCCTTGAAAGTTTGTCTCTCGTCAGCCTGACTTGACGCATTTACTTTTTTTGCCAGTTCTGATATCATTCTGGTTTTGGTCCATTTTCATTCTTCCTTATCACTGTTTTTCCACAGAGTTCTCCAGATGCTTGAGGCATTGTTTTCTATACAGCACAAAGACTCACAGTCTGGTTTCCTGCTTGAAAACCTGCTACAAGAAATGCAGTCATAAATTCGCTACAAAAAATCCTCCACCAAACAGCACTTTAATGTCCCCTCCTTTTTCTTTCACAGAGTTTGTGTACATCTGCTGCTAAAATGTTGTAACAAGGGAAAAGACTTTACACGTTACTTCTATCCACAGGAAGTAGCATTCAGATTTAGATTCAAAGCCTTTCCCCTTCCCCCAAGTCCACAGGTTCACCTTGCTTTGAATGACTCTAAATTGCAAGAGAGTATTTATAAATTCACTGAACTATTCCCTTCACAACAGACCGAGATTATCATTACTAGAGCCCATGGCATGTTATAATAAAGTAGGCGGTGTGGATGTTCTCAAATTTATTTTACTAAAATATGCCTTTTCGACTACTATTTATAATGATTCTATTCTTTCTTTTGCCCTTGTATAATGCAAAGATTAGTCATGACAGGTATTTTTTTCTCCTCAGAAAGCAATGGAAATCCATACCTTAATTAATATAAGAAGATAATTGCTATGCTTAAGTAATGAGGACTCGGGTAGCTCGCTGTTGACATGCTATTTATTTCTCTTTCTTCCCACTCAGTTTGTCTACAAGAACTTTTTAGATATGCATAGCTCTTCACGCCACTTATCAAAATAATGCAGTACAGCTGGGGATATGCAACTACCACAACAAGCAGGGCAAAAACTTACGAAATGTGTCTTTGTATTTGCAGAAGGGAGGCCACACATCTCTTTCTCTCCCACCTCCTCTTCATCTCTCAATCTCTGAAATCTTCTAAGCCCTTACAAAAGCATTTTCTGTACGTTTTACAAACGTTCTGAGCTCAAACTTACATCTTATTAACACTTAACCTCGGTTTCTCTATGCAAGGCGCAGAATACACTTTCTTGCCAGCCAACAAATGAGGCTGGATGGCCCCAGTTCTTCACAGAACACCTTTGCTGTAGGTGCTGCTATTTGCAGCGAGCAGCTCTCTTTCCCAAGTATTCAGTGCTTCTAGAAAGGTCTAAAAGATGTTGACCAAAACAGTCTTGTCAGCATAGTCTTGGCAATTCCCTACGATAGGCTTAATAGACCAGCTAGAGATTAAGTTATTTATCACTGTTCCACTTTGTTAGGCAGTTAAGAGAATGAGTAAAAATTTTCAATACCTGACTCCTGTTCCTTGTCATTCTCCAGGCTATAATTACTAATTAGGAGTCATTCTCAATTACCACATGCACAATTAAGTAGTTATTCCAAGTTTTCACTGTTAAACAATAACCAAGAAACACATTTCTTTCAATTTCCATGGACAGTTTCACATTTTTATAAAAATAATCAGACATCTACAAAAATACATGATTTCTCTGGAAAAAAATTACCATAAAAAAACCCAACATGGCATTTCTATCTCCTGTTTTAACCACGATACAGTCATTACACAGAGAAGATGAAACCCTATGGAATTTACTATGAATATCTGTATTTTTTTTGACCATTTAAATTTCTAGTACTGAGGAAATGTTGGGTCAATTTTACTGGCCCAAGCCATGAGCCCCCCTTTAATATCCTTCACTAACAGAGAACCAAATGCTTTGACAGGTAACTCCTGCAGAATTCTTACAGCCTTCTGGGAGTCATTTCCTAATTTGCAAACAACATATACAGGAAAAGATGTTTGGCCATTAGTTCTCTGCTTTTCTTCACAAATTCTTTTTTCTAAATTTTCCAGATATTCTTCATCTTTTTCTTCTAATTTACTCAAAGGAACGTGGACAGCATGTACCAGGCAGCAGATATCCACTTCTACCTGCGGACGAACGTCTAACAATACATGCGGAACTTGATCATCCAACAGTTTTTTGTATTCCTCTACAGATACCCTGTCTTTGCTGGACAGCAGATGTAAAGTCCTACATTTGTCTGTTGCAGAAGAGCCACAAAACGCCTCATAATCCTGAAGACAGGTGACGGATGGATTGTCACCACAAACAGCACAGTCTGGCTTCTTCGGTCTTAACTTGATGTTGCGAAATCTCCCTTCGTGGGCATCAAACATCAGCATGAACTGGTTGAAGGAAGAACCCATTCCCGAAGCAATCTTCAGCACTTCCAAGGCCTGGATGCACCCCACGATGCCCGGCACGACGCCCAGCACTCCCCCATCCGCACAGTTCGTCACCGTCTCTGGTGGCGGGGGCTCGGGGAAGAGGCACCTGTAGCAGGGCCCCCCCTGGTAGTTGTACACCACGAGCTGCCCCTCCAGCCGGAGGGCACTGCCGGACACCAGCGGCTTCCCAGCCAGGACGCAGGCGTCATTCACCAGGTACCTGGTGGGGACGTTGTCGGAGCAGTCGGCCACAATGTCGTACTGCCGCACCAGCTGCAGGGCCGTGCTCGGGCTCAGGGCGCCGCAGTAGGGCACGTACTGCACGGTGGAGTTCAGCCGCCGCAGGGCCGCCGCGGCCGACAGCGCCTTGGGCAGCCCCCGGCCGGC
>WEKW01032579.1:0-21230 GCA_013389905.1 Sula dactylatra | reverse complement strand
GGGCCCGGCGGCCGCAGCGGTGTGGGGCCAGGGCAGCCCGAGGCCCCCCACGGCGGCGTTGGGTCACGCCGTGTCGCTGCGAGCTGTGACAGTCACTGCAGGGTGGCTCCGGCTGCCAGAACCCCCCGGGTGCTCGGCAGAACGACACAGGTCGTGAAACTGGGGTCTCCGATTGCTCGTTTAAAAATAATTCTCGTTTCAGCGGACACAATTTTGAAATTATCATCATAGATGATGGAAGCCCGGATGGGACACGGGAGGTTGCTGAACAACTGGAAAAGATATACGGATCAGATAAAATAGTGAGTTGTACATTCTGTATTTCTTTCATTTTTATTCTGTTGGAAAGTCCTGGAAGCCCTTAGAGAACTGAAACGGAGTCCCTGGATTCTGCACCTCCTTCCCATCTCTACACGAGTTACTTAAGTTTTTGCACACCACCTCAGACAAATGTAAAACTACGATAGCCCTGCAGCTGCTGAGCAGCGTTATGAACTAATATGCAGAATCATGAATTCACGTTTGCACAATGTTTTCAATACTTTGTGCGTCGCTGTGCGCTACGGAGTAATGAATAGTGGTTGTTTGTGTGCTTTGTGCGTGCCCGAGGGAAAGATGAGGTTTGCATAAGCTTTAATTTCATTCTAAGTGACGGCAGGAATAGGAAAATTGGAAAGATGAAAGCTAGTCTGGTCTTGGGATTTATTTTTAATCCGTCTAGCTGCATTCCGCAATAACAGGGCTTTTATTTAACATATTACTGTATAATCATCAATTATATGCAATACGATACTGTCATTTATTTAGTCTTTATGAACCACTAAAGACACTTTTTTTTTTGCAATAAAAGCTTCATCATAGAACGGTGTAAAAACCCACCGTTCCGCTTGCCGGTTTTGTGCTGTAAGCAGTGTCAGGCACTTTCCTGATCTGTTCCTGTGTAAATGTAAGGCTTTAAAAAGTATTTGTGAATTAAGTACCATTTATGGAGATTGCTTTAAGAACAACGTAGACAGGAAGTTTCAGAGGGTTTTTTTTCCTTTTTTTTCTTTTTTGCTACTAGTAGTAGAAAAGTTTAAAATAGCTAGCCAACCTTTCCGCACTGCTTGAGAGTCTAATCGTGAAGTTTAATCTGTGGACCAACCCCTGCAGCCGTGCTGAGCCAAGCGCACCCGAGTGGGATTGCGTGGCGGCTCTGCCCTCAGCTCACACGGATGTTATTGCACAAGTGTAGGTCAGCTGCGGCTTTGCATTAGGTGAATTTTCATTGTTTCCTGATAATTTTATTTTTTTCTTGATTGAAATTCTTTTCTTTGTTTCCTGAGCAAAATCATCGTCCTGATTTGTGCTCAGGAGTCGTCATCCAAATAACTCCGTGGGGCTTCTCGCTTACTACACTGTGCTTACTGAACGTGGTGTGTACTTAACTTCATGAGAGGCCAGCACGTTCAAGGAAGCAGAGGAGGAATCAAAGTGGGTTTTTTTTTTATTAATGTTCAGATTTAACTATTTCTTGAAGAAGAAAAAATCCAGCAGCCAAAATAACAAATCAGCAGAAGCTCTAGTGATTACCAACTCTTTCATATCCATGTCCTTCTCTGAATTACATTACTTATGACTGCTCGGATAATACAGGAAAATGAGCCAAGTTTTAAAAGTGAGATTTAAAATTTGTTCCTGAAGTATATTTCGATGACTGATTAAATATCTACCCTTTCTTCCGCAAACGCTGGCTTATATCAAAGGCACTTTAGGAAGAGCTGAAAGTTGAATTACTGTCCTGATGATCTACAAGTTAGATTCCTCTTTCGTCAGTGGTGGCGCCCCATTCTCCCCCTGCGCTTCACATGGCCCTGCCGGAGCTGAGGGTACTTGGCACAGGTTTAAAGCTTGGTCACCCATATCCTGAAAGATTAGTAATATTGTTATATGGTCATTATTCACAGGTTATATCTATATGCATGTGAAAAATCTTGAAATTTATGTTCAGTGCTAAAAGTATGCTAAATCACTTGGGGAAACTTGCTAAAATATTTGCTGTTGGTGTTTGTCATTCCTTAAAAGTAATTGTGCCGGGGAGACTGTTGTTCAGATTTCTAACTGTTTTTCAGATAGTGGAATCAGAAGAAATCCTTTAGGTACTAAGATGGTGCTTTTATGTTTGTTTTTTACTGCAGAACTACTAAGTAAAGCTTCAAAGGGGGTTGGTTTTAAATATGACCTGTTTAAATGCCTGTTTAATGTAATGGTTTGTTTCTCTTGTATTTTGACAGATAAATTTATTTTAATGTTACCTAGATTTCTAAAAATGAAATGTATATTTTAAAATACTTTTATACCTTGAAGATAGTGACTTTTAAGGTGTCACTAAAATTAATTAAAGACTGTACTTTGAGTAATATGTATATATTTTAATATATTCTGCAGCTTCTAAGACCCAGAGCAAGAAAGTTGGGCCTCGGTAAGTCCTTACTAACTCTGGTCAGTACTAAAAAAAAAAAAAAAAAGTAAAAAAGTTTGCTGTGTTCTTTGATTCTAGTGTATAAAGTTCCAGGAAAAAAATCACCGTAAAGCCGAAAAGCAGAAATATATGTTTTCATCAAGTTTTTTGTAAGTGAACAAGCTTAAAAACCACACACATAAAAATCACAGACTATTATTTATAACAAGTTCTCCCCAACCTCAAACCTGAGAACTGTGGTCACTGCAATTCTGTACAACTGTGTTTTCCTGAGAAAATCATGCTGCTCCTCTCCCTCCCATACTGTATTCACTGATTACAGAATGAGGGGTCTAAACTGAGGAAAAAAAAGGTTGTTTTTTTTTTTTACAAGAGTAGCTGCTATATTTGTGTGGAACCTACTGATCCAGAGGGGACAGTGGTACTTTCTGCGCAATCTACCCATGTGCAGGATACTTCAAAAACTGGCCCGTAGTTCATGCAGTCTCCCGAGAAGGCTGGGATGTTTTTCTGACACGCATTTGGACAGAGTTCTTCACAGTTAACCCATTTCAGCGTGAATTATGACTATAATTAAATAAAAAAAATACATAACTGACAGATGTACAGCAATCAAACTACTGTAGTATTGTCTCACCTATTAACTGACATGTGAATTGAAGGTTTTGAAGTACGTTGCAAAAGTTACTCATGTTGCAGAAATCTCACTAATTTGGGAACCAGTCTTGTGCCGCTGAGATTGATGGTTAAAATTTGCCCGGAAAAATGCAGGACTGTAATTTTGTAGCTCTGATGCCATATTTCACAGAATATGTAAATCAAGTTTGTCATTGTTTGCTTTAGAAAAAAGCAGATATCCTAGGAAGTGACAAATGACATTAAAACTTGTAGTATGGAAAATACTAAAACAGTTCCTAACATAAAGCAGAGATATTTCCCTCTGTTAAGATTCATGTTTTATCCTTATCCCTCCCCTTATCCCTCCTCTCTTATAATAAGAATGGAGAAGATGATAAAATGCAATACCTCGCTTGATTTATTTGGAATCAATATCTGCCTTTCTTGCTAAATGTCCTGGCAACCCCCACCTCCCTGTGCTGGTAAAACATCCGAGGTGTCTTGTGTACCGAGTACTGCGGCTAACGTGTACCGAGTACTGCGGCTAACTTCTCCAGTCCACTGAACAAAAATAAAGTTCTAATTTTGATACTGAATTGTCTATTTAAATTCATCTTTCTATGCGTTTTTCCTACATCTCTCATTTAGATAAAACTCCAAAAAGCTTACGTATCTTTATTTTTGTTCTCTGCCTTTTCACCCTTTGTCCTAATTTGACCAGCATTATGGATTAAAACTCGCTGAATTTAAATTTTTCATGTACCATGTCTACTAATGACGCACAACACACAAATCTGTGACACTCCTGCTGTGTAACTTTGCAAACAACACGGAAAAGAAAGGAAAGACAGGTTGTTGATTAACCAGGAGTTTGGTTTCCTGTGAGAGTGTTTTGTTTTCAGTTCTGTCTACTCCTTATGAAGTTAACAGAAAGACTCGGGAGTCATTGGGATCACTGAAGAGCATATGCCAGTTTTCAGTCTCTGCTGTGCTGCCGTACTGCCCTTGGAAGCAGCGCTGTCTTAGAACGATACGACTCAGATCAGAAATTTGCATTATTGAGGAACACTGTAATAGCAAAACTTGTTGCAGCTCTTGGCAAGATAGCTACGCCAGTTCATACCGGATGAATAAAATGCAACAAAATCTAAAGTAAGAAAAAAAGGCCGTCTTCAGATGAGGTATAGAATATAATTCATGGTGTCAAAGAGAACAAACCAAAGTCTGTATACCACTAATAGTAAATCCTGAGTCTAGAAATGAGGGGTTTTTTTAACTGTCAGTGAGTATTTTGTTATCTGTGTCCTATTTCTAGTTTTCTGTGGCTCATAAGTGCCTGTGGTGCTTTTGAAAATGATATTTCAAATAGTGACCCACTTATCGAGTCACGTTTCTCTGCACTTCTAGTACGGTAGGTAGGGTTTGCCAAGGTTTATATTTATAAAATCTAGTGCTGAAATTGTAGGGAAAAGGAAAAATAATTTTAATGTTTGACCACATTTAATTTAATAAATTAAAATTTATCTTGAAATAAATTTTAGGACTTTTTAGTCAGTCCTTTTCTAGTATGACTTAAAGATTTTAGTAAATAAGTGAAGACCGTGGCTAGAAGATTGCATCTGTTAAAATAGTGAGGGAAATGATTTCTGTACTGTTTTCATCAGGCACTGCTTATATTCATGGAATGAAGCATGCCACTGGGAATTTTATTGTTATTATGGATGCTGACCTCTCTCACCATGTAAGTCTGTATTTTATGTACTCTGTTTTTAAACTGTTATAATTAATTTTTTTTTTTTTTTTACCCCCACCCCTTCCTCTTTTCTGATCTGTTTTCCTTCCATTTCAGCCAAAATTTATTCCAGAGTTTATCAGGTAGGTGCTGACTGTAGTATGAGAGGAGGACTTCTGAACATTTATTATTTCATAGTAATATTTGAAAGCGTTATATTTGTGTATTAGCTGTCAAGGCAAGAATTTAAATAGAAGTAATTGGACCTCATTAGATTTGTCCCAGAATAATCCCAAAAAATAATTAGTTCCCAACTGGAGCAAAAATCCTCAAGTTTCAAGTAACAGAGAGTATGTGTGGCTAAGTAACAGTTGTTCAGCTTTGAAAAGCGCATACATAAATGTCATCTTCTAATTCTAATGATTTCATCATGTGTGCTCGTAGGGATATCGAGTAGAGGCCCATGTCCCCAGGTACTGGTGAAGAACTTGTCTCCCTTTTGCCTACCTCTTACCCTCCTCTCCCCGCAACATTTCAGTTTTGAGAAACGCTCAGCAGGCTGGCCTGCGCTGGAGGCTGAGGGCAGCAGCTGGCGTAATTTTCAACTTTCTTGCTTAGTGGTACTGGAAGCCTAAAATTTTAGATAAGGTTCTGCCGCAGTCAGGCGGGGAATGGACTAAGGAGAGTTCCAGACCTTTTGGTTTTTTTCCCCTTAGTATGGATTTGCGTAATTTAAGTATTTAAATCTATATTTAAAATCATTCTGTCTTTTATACTAGAGGGTGGCTTTAAAAATGCTAAGCTGGTCTTTATAAATTATTTGTGAAGTAGTCTATGAAATTCTATGACATAGTTAGTAAAAGATAATCATAAGATTCCCTGAAATAGCTCTTCATAATAGGACAATTAACAGATTTTCAAATGCATAATGCTTATAACCATTGTACTATTGCTTTCCTCTCTTCTCTACTTCTTTGTTCGAAGGTTTGTAAAATACAGATTTTGTACTAAAAGAGTGATAGTTTGGATTTTGAAATTTGTACTACCTTCATATAAATATTCCTCCTGTTTTTCTGTTAAAACCAATTGCTTATAGAAAGCAGAAAGAAGGCAATTTTGATATTGTGTCTGGAACAAGATATAAAGGAAATGGAGGAGTATATGGCTGGGATTTGAAAAGGAAATTAATCAGGTTGGTATTTTTCTATATATTTATACATCAATCTGTTATTTAGAAATAGTAATTCCAAGTATTCAACTCAATCTGTGTGAGCTGAACTGACTCTTCAGTCAGTAGTACTGGGTACTCCAGAATTATCTGAAATAATAGAAGCATGCATGATTTGCAAATTCTTTGGTTAAAACCCACCAAGAAAGAATGTCATGATATGACTAGGCTTGAGAAATGGGTTGGAAGCGTGGACAAATCTGCATGGCATCAGGCTGGGACAGTCTTTCAGCCTTGTCATCCAAAGAATGAGCTGAGACTATGACACTTTTGTCAAGTTTAAAAGACACATTTAGTTAGCTGTAATAGCTGCAATGGTCCTTTCCCTGAACAGTAAATCACTTGCTAAACCCCTCTGTTGACACACTGATTTGTCATAAGTTAAGAATTATCTGGCACGATCAACGTCAATAAATCGTTACTTAGACCTTACTGGAAAACAGTTACAGTGACCACTAGGGAGAGGTTTCACCCAAAAGCAAAGGGGAAAACTCTGTCGAGGTCCTGTAAGCATATGGAGGCTGGCATCTCAGGTTCACAGGACTTACACGTTTTGAGGAGGTACTCGACATGTTTCTGCATAGTCTTTCTTACCCCTTATTTAAGAGAAAGGCATAAGTTATTGCTGATTTATATGTTACTGTAAAGAATTGGGAGCAGAAGTTGTGTTACCAGTCTGATCTGGAGATGGTATCACAGGGACTGTATTTGGATTTCTCTGTGTTTTTTAATGGCTGGAATAAGTGCTCATCTTTTTGTGAATCTAAATAACATATACACCCAAAAAAAGGAAGACACCTAAATGGACATTACAGAGGAATCCTTTCACGTCATACTGGACACGGTGAAGGACTTGCGCATCTTATCAGTGTGTAATATAGCCCTCAGCAAGGTAGTCATGACTGGCTTTTTGGTCTCATGTTTTTCATCTGTGGAGCTTATTCTTATCACACTAGGAAAGCGGTGTAAACCAAAACTGAACCTTGATTTTCTAAATCCAGCTCTCACATTTATCCAGGAAGCATTTTTATTCTCCACTTACAGTGAACATTAGTCAGAAGAAAAATGCTGTTTTGACTGTTGTCAAATTTATTTCTTTTCTGTTGTATTAGGGTGTAGTTGTACTGACAGTTCTACCATAAAGAACCAGGTTGTAAGCTAATTTCTAAAAACCACTGTTGTCTCCTTCATAAAGTTCAACAATCTACGAATCATCTACATTTGAAAAACAAAATGTTGGGTTTTGATTTCAAGATTCTAGGATTTCTGTTTGTTTCTATGAAACCTATTAGAGATAGAATTGTTTGATATTAAGCAATAAAAGGTTTGGGGTTGGGTTTTTTTGGAGTAGGATGATACTTCCTAGAAATTCTGTTTGATCTTTCGGATTTGTGTACTGAGCAATTTTGACATTCATGTTTTCTTTCACAGTCGTGGTGCCAATTTTATAACTCAGGTTTTACTGAGACCAGGTGCATCAGACTTAACAGGGAGTTTCAGGTATGGGTCTCGTTTGCAATTCATAAAGTTTATTTGAAATTAAGAAACTGCTGAACAAGGAACTGGAGTAAGAACAGACCTTCTTTACTGAGGACTATGAAATCCGTTTGGAAAGGGTGTAAGAAATAGACTAGATTGCAAGAACTGTTGCTCCTAAGACTTTGTTATAGATTATTTAAAATAGTAATGATACGAGTGAGTGATTACAGTTAAGATTCCTACGCACTACCTTGATTTCTGAAGTTTGGACATTGTGCTTCAGGTTTCATTTTCTTTGTGACCGTTTACAGGTTATACAGAAAAGAAGTCTTACAGAAACTAATGGAAAAATGTGTTTCTAAAGGATACGTCTTCCAGATGGAGATGATTGTTCGGGCTAGACAGTTAGGATATACTATTGGAGAGGTATAGTAAAAGTTTTGATAAGTATATTGTGCTTTCATTTAAATGTCGATACAGGTTACTGGGAGCATCGGAAACTTTGTGCACTTCCAAGAAGAAGCAAGATTTTCAAATGGATAGAAAGAAATTACATACATAGAACTCTATTTTTCCAGCCTTTCCAGGTGAATACTAGGTCTGAAATTCCAGTTAATTATTCCCATGGCTGATACGCTTCTCAGATCCTTCCCTCTTCCTGTTGCCATTTCTTCAGCTGCATACAATTTTACAAGGTTCTTCAAAGGAGGGAAAGAAGTCAAAATATACCATGAAGTTGCTCTGAGCCTTTTCTTTCCTCCTTCATATTGTGCAGCCATCTCTCATTAGGTCTTGTCAAATAATTTTGTTTTCTCCAGCAGCCTGATTCTATTTCAGGTTTATTCTGTTCTCTGTCATTTATTGCCTCGTTATTTTCCAACTTTCCAGCTATCACAACTTTCCACTTCTAAACTCTTTCAATGTGCTGTCTGCAATCATTGAAAAAGAACGCCAAACAGTTGTTAGATCCTATATTTCCAGCAGTCCAATTGCTGCCTTTTAAGTTTCATTGAATTGCTCTTGCTGGTGTCTTTAAAGATGATGCACTGGAGTTCTCTCTGCAGCCAAATCTCAGAATTAGTTCTTCATCATTTTCATGACTGTGAATTGTCAGAGAATTCAGCGGCTGGTACTTCTCTCTCTAAACCTTTAGGCATTGCATTCCCCTGTCAACATCGGGTAGAGTATTTTCACACCATAAAGCAAGCTCTTTTCTTCCACCTTTCTTGCTTATGGAGCAACATCACTATCCTGTCTGTAACTGGGGCTCGACCCTAATGTCTTTGGTCTTCACATCCATCTGCATTCACATACTGCTTTCTGATGTTGCTGAATTAAATCCTCATGTCTATATCTCCAGATACTGAAACCTAGGCTGAGAAGAGGTTTTATTTACTATACATGTCTAAAACGGTAAAATACACTTCTCTGGCATTAAAAAAATGCAATCTTGGGTTGCTTATTCCTCTTCATGCTGCTGCTGCAAAGACCTTTGTTCTGTCTATTATTTGATCCCACCACTCATTTCTTTACATGCCTCTCCTGGTTGTATAACGTCAAAGACAAGATATTTGTCTTCCGGTTCAAAGCCTGACGGACAGTCTTCACGAGGCCTCACGTCTCCCAGTCAGTGTTGAGACATGGGCTCTGTTTTGCGATGGGCCAGTTAGACCATCCCCCGCAATTCATCTGTTGCATTCTCAAGTAAGCATCGCCCTCCCTCCTCCTGTGGTTTCTCACATGTGGGAAGAGTTCTCAAACATCTGAGAAGTTGCTTCATTATTCTGATTCAGCCTCGTCTTTAAGATTTCCGTTGTGATATCTGTAAAAAACTTGGCAGTGTTCAGATTGCTGACATAGGCCTATAAATAAGACTGTTGTATTTTTACTGTTCTGTGTATCACCTCTATATTGTGACTTCCTAGGGCAGGACAATATTCCATTATGTTTCAAGTACATTGATAGAGCATTTCCTGATCAGTACTTACGATCTTTATATATTTTATAATTATCCAAATGGTAATACTGCAATTCCAGAAGAGGTGACACTTGCACGTCTAATTCCTGGTTTGCAGGTGCTCTAACTCTACAGGCAGAGTAGGAGTTTTTATGCAGTTGTAAAATGTAGAGACAGTTGTGAGGGTAAAATATTTCTTAAGCAAAGAAAATGAAGATTGAGATCTGCCAGTCTGAAAGGAACAAATGGATGATGAGATGAACTGACACAAGCTATACCTGAATAGTCTTGTATGCACCTCTCTTTCACTTTGCTGAACACCTTCACCATATGTGAAATGCACCACGGTGCATGGAGTACACCCGTTTGAAAGTGCTGCCTTTAAGACTGATAGTAGAACTTCTTATGCAAGAAGGGAAAATCCAGCAACAGCACAGGTGGTTAGTCCTTACACTGAAGGGAAAGACCGGATACCTTTTATTAGATGAGATATTAACCATTCTTTCATCACTGGTCAGGAAATGTCACTTCTGACGTCCTGCACTGACTCAGTGATTTCGGTCCATGGCCCGATCTGTAGTTGCCTGTAGTTGCCAGGACGCTTACTGGGATCATCAGAGGCATCCAACTAAGAAAGCCAGAGTCATTGTTGAGCCTGCCTGCCTGCCTTTTTAGGTATCTTCCTTACTGTCTTCTTGCCCTGGTTCTCTTCTTCCGTGGACTGATCTGCTAGAACTGTGAGAAATCCTCAGTCCTGGCACAGATGCAAGGGTGTGGTGATTTTTGTGTTCCACTTGCCAGATGACTTCTGGTTGAAACTGCCAGCAGAACACTAAGACGGTTTTTTAATGACTTTTGCAAATGCAATTCTTTATTTTAGCCCCTGAAGTATTTCAGTTTTGCACACAAACATATATGGAAATTCTTGACTATTCTAATACAGTGTGGGCAGAATGTCCTGTCATATGTCATTTGTACGTGGTCCAATTACTGAAAAGCAGTGTGTTCCTACCATTTTACGAGTAGTGACTTGATCTGGGCAGTATGATCGCTTAAGTAAGGAAACCACAATTCGTGTTTTAAATGCCCTTCAATCCTGTAAATAATCTATAAAATGGTCAAGGACAGGTATTGCTTGTAAAACATGCCCTAACTGCCATATTCAGATGTCTTCTTCTAGCTAGGGGTGAGGTTGCGCAGAATGCTGTTTCGTGGTGGTGGGAGATTTTTGCCTTCCGGAGGCATTGACTCAAAGGTACTGAATTTAGCTAACAAGGAAAGCGGTGGAGGTTCATTTTAAGCCCCCAGGCTTTTAGTGCACTTAAGCTATTAAGTTTGTTCTGACTTGGTGTATCGTCCAGCCACTGAGTAATGTCTTTGGATCATCTTTAAAGGTGATAAACCAAATAATTTCATGCTCCCCAGCTATGGGGCATCATTAAAGCCACTGGTAAAAAGAACTGACACAAAGGAAGCCAATCTGGTGCTTGACTTCTTCCCCTGTCTAAACATGCTGTAGTTCAAAGGCCACTCTTTTGTTTACAGAATATCTGATTATTTAGGTTTTGAACCTTCAAAATAGTTTTGCTTGTTTCAACAGGTTCCTATTTCATTTGTGGACCGCGTCTATGGAGAATCTAAACTGGGAGGCAATGAAATAGTCTCCTTCTTGAAGGGACTCTTGACCTTGTTTGCTACAACATGATAGTTTATTCCTAAATTAACTTTTTTTAGAAAAACATTTTCTGACATCTCTGTGGGTTTCAATATATAATAGCAGAAGCTTGATAATTTGTGTGGTGACTAGAAGACCTGCTATAAACTAACAGTTAAATGAACCACCAATAGTAAACTAAATATATTGTATCCCCAAATGCTCTTTCAAAATAAATGAACTGTATGTTAAACCAAAAACTAATAAAGACTAATGCTCTATTCTATTTTTGTAAAAATAATGAAGTCTTAATAAAGAACACAAAGCCAAATGATCTTTTGTATTTAGAAATGAATCATTATTCAACAGAAGCTAAAGATGATTTTGAAATAAAGACAAGCAAGGACATAAAAAAAATTACAGAATTTATCTTATCTTTGTTCTGTGGTTTGCAGATAGTATTTTAAATATATACCAATTGGTTCCCTTTCTTTCCTCAGCACATATATAGATGTATCTTAAGGCAGATACATAGAACAGTTTCTGCAGAGCTGGTAATAGCTTCTGTAGTTTAAGAGGAAATACAGATGAGTACAGTGATTTGTTCTTTGTAAAATGGTTCCTAGACTGGAAAGAAGGAATATTCTTTGGATAAGAAAGAGGATTGTATGTATGGAGTACGTTTGTATTCTGTGTGTTTGTCGAGAAGCAGAAGATTCCCTTTTCCTATTTTCTTCAGAAACTAAATATTTTTAGAACAGATAAAACGGGAATACGACATCTCACCCAGCTTTAGGGTGACAGAAGACCAAGTCACCTCACTGAAGACATTTGAGAAATTTTTTTCTTATGTCAAATAACCATTTGCGATGTAAAATCTGTGTTTGTTCCAGATCCCCATGAACAAAATACAGACAGAGTAAAACTGGGTTTTGTTCCACTGTTTGATATAGCCAGAACTCAGAAATTATGAAGCCCTTCCAACCACATATGCGCTTGGGGCAGGGGGGGTGATTATTCTGATAATAGCTTTATATGAAAAATATGTGCTCATTCTTTGGTGGGGGGAGGTGTTGGGAGGGTGCTAGTTCTGTGGATACCTGTACCAGAAAATTAATGGTAGGAGAGGAGAAGCAACAAATGTCTTAAAAATTATGCCTATTTGGCTTCTGGTTGTCTGCATTCCTTTAGTACACTAGATACAGTTGTTAATATTACAAAAAAATTTTAGAAAATCTGTAGATAAATGATAAATTCATATTTCAGATAGTTATCACAGTGACAAAAATTAATTAAATAGACCTTTAAACAAAAGCTTATTTTCTTGTGGACTGCTTTAGAGATACTCCTTTGTTCTTTAGTGAAGTTGTACAGATTCTGATATTTTTCTCCTTTTGTGAGTATTCAGAGCAAACTTTTCATATTTAATTTGCTTTAATAATAATAAAAAAAATGCAGCTGTATGTTTTTAATCTACCTGTAACTGGATTACAATGACTTAACTATACATTTTGTGACATTTGCCTGTACTTTTCCAGCAAATTATATATAATTTCATTTGGTGCAGGCTAATCAGATCTAATAATATATACAGAAATAAATCTCTGGGTCTAAAGGGCCACTGAAATATCCAGTGAATAGCTATCATCTAGTTAGGTTTTATTTGAAGGTCTCATGGCTAACATCAACATTTTAAGTTGAAAATAGGTACAAAGTTTTTAATGACCAAACAGTGAGTTTTTAGATGTTTATTCAAATTGACATACTACTGAAGGCCATTCGCTAAAATACCAGTTGAGCCTCAACAAGATCATATTTTTCTCAGACTTTTATGTAGCGATATATAACTGAAGTTCATGATGTTAGTTATTCATTATCTAATTGCTGTGAATTAGGGTTTAGCTTTCAGAATGTGCATGCCTACTTTTTAATTATGAAAATTACCTGGTAAATTACCTTATCTATTTATGAGATCGTGTTTGGAGGAAGTGCTTCTACATATAAACTCGGGTCATACTACATGGCGTATTTTGTGTGCTCCAGTATGTGGGAACTTTGAAACGTGACTGGGCTATATTGAGGTTTTAGATAAATAACTTCTAACTATGCTTAAAGGTAACGGTATTTAAGTTATCAAGGAAGAAGTGCTATAAAGAAACGAAAACAAGTGCTTCATGGCATCAGGACACAAGTAGACACTCTACAAAACTTCCTGAAACAAGAAAAGGTCACAAGAGTGGAACTGATTTGAACAGCCTGCACCAAGCGACGTGTAGGAAGCACTACTGAGAGGAACTAATGCATGGAGCCGGCGGAAAGGAGCAGAATTCAGAACATACAGGATTTCCCCGAGTTAGTGGGAAATGCGCACACACACACACACATTTCACAATCTATATCAGGAAAACATCGGGGGTTTTTTCCCTAGCAAAAAGACTGTATATTTAAAAAAAAAAGGGGGGGGGGGCGGTCTGCGCTGCAGATAACTCAGGGAATGTTGAACACACTTTCAAAGTTGTCTTACAGTAAGTTTTAAAAGCCTGAGCTTCAGAAGACGTAGCTGCTGTTTGTGCATTTGACCCTCAAAGAACTTGTAGAGGGGAGAGTCATAAAATAGTATGCTGTTAATGATGAGTTAGAAAAAAACCCCAGCACCTTTGCCCAGAACTGGCCTAAATCACCTTTCCCTTTATCCCTTCCCACATCTCAACCTGCAGTACTTTCTTTCCAATGAGTTTCTCCACTGAGGTGACTAAAACCATCTGGTTTTAAAGTATTCCCCGTCTTGGAGCGCTTAGATCTGGCACTGCAGAACCTCACCAGTACTCAAACAGTGTTCTGTACATAGGAAAACGCTGCAAAAACAAGCTCTAAAGCTGCATTCTATCGCTGACCTTTTCTCTTGCATGCCCTGCTGTGAGAGCTCCTGAAAAATAGGTATCGTAATACGGTACCCAGTGTTCAGAGCCCTAACAGAGGTCCTTTAATAAAGCTAGTATCTTTTTAGCAAATAATGGGATGAAATTGCCATCACTTAGTGCTACTTAAACTGGTTTTTACTTTTTTAACATCGAATCACAGAATGCTTTGGGTTGGAAGGGACCTCAAAGACCATCTAGTTCCAGCCCCAGGGCATGTCCCACCAGACCAGGTTGCTCAAGAGAAACTCTTCGAGTTAATTGAATTTGTTCTCAGCTTCTTTTAATCCAGCCTCTTTGTATTTGAAGACCACATCTGTAAATTCTTAAGACAAACCCAAAAATTTTAAAAGAATATGTATTGTAGAAGAATGGCTTATAACGTAAGGAGGAGGTTATGAAGGAATGGCTATGCTGTCTCTTGCAGCACTCAGTAACGGATGCAGAATGAAAGCAAGGATGAAACATAGCTAGTATGATCTTTGTCCAAATACACCAAGTCTTTTAGAGCCAGAGGTCAAGAAGGTCTGGACCTTTTAATGGTTCCTTGTGATTTCTAAGAATTTGATTGATTTCTGGGTCCAAGTTTTGGCTTTTACAGCATCCTATAGCAATGAGTTCAACAATTTTGATACATGTATTTTGTGAAGTACTTTATTTTAAGCTTACTGCCTAATAAGTTCTTCAGATGTTCTCAGTCAGTGGATTGAGAGCGGCCCTGAGGAGAAGGACTTGGGGGTGCTGGTGGATGAAAAACTGAATATGAACCGGTAATGTGCGCTCGCAGCCCAGAAAGCCAAGTGTCTCCTGGGCTGCATCCACAGCAGTGCGGGCAGCAGGTCAAGGGAGGGGATTCTGCCCCTCTGCTCCACTCTGGTGAGACCCACCTGCAGTGCTGCGTCCAGCTCCGGGGTCCTCAGCACGGGACGGACACGGACCTGTTGGAGCGGGGCCAGAGGAGGCCACAAAGATGATCCGAGGGCTGGAGCCCCTCTCCTGCGAGGACAGGCTGAGGGAGTTGGGGTTGTTCAGTCTGGAGAAGGGAAGGCTGCGGGGAGACCTTCCAGCAGCCTTCCCGTACCTGAAGGGGGCCTGCAAGAAAGCTGGAGAGGGACTGTTTACAAGGGCATGCAGTGACAGGACAAGGGGTGATGGGTTTCAACTGCCAGAGGGTAGGTTTAGATTAGATACAAGGAAGAAATTCCTCACTCGGAGGGTGGTGAGGCGCTGGCACAGGCTGCCCGGAGAAGCTGGGGATGCCCCATCCCTGGCAGTGCTCAAGGCCAGGCTGGACGGGGCTTTGAGCAACCTGGTCTGGTGGAAGGTGCCCCTGCCCGTGGCAGGGGGTTGGAACTAGATGGTCTTTGAGGTCCCTTCCAACCCAAAGCGTTCTGCGCTTCTAGGATTCTATGTCCCCTACTTCTTGTTTCCCATCTGCCTTTTCCTATTGTTTTATAGACCCTACTCATTCCCTCATCATGCTCAGTCTTGTCTTTTTAATTTTCTCACCCATTGCTATTCTCAAAACGTCACTAGCATACTACAGTAGAACAACAGTTCTACTATAATCTTTAGAGATCAGGTGCCTGGAACGCCATACAATGTCTTAAATATTCATGTAGTAGGAATTTATGTAGTGGCATTTTAGTTTTCAGTTCCTTTCTTAATACCATTGCAATACTCTACGTGCCTTGTTTTGGCCACCACAAAACACTGACTTGACATTTACAGAGAATTTTTCATTTTATGTCCTTGGTTTTACAGTTCCATATAAATCAGCTTTTCTTAATTACATCCATATTCATTTCCTATGAAGGCACAAGCACTCGGCTAATGTACTTTCTCTATTATACTTTCTTAGGAATCTCTGTCTGCAAGCACTCAATTATTTGGCAAGAACAGGAGTTTTAACTCCTTCCTGGCTTAAATCAGTATATATTGTGGATATATTTGGTTGGGCGTGTTTAATGAAGAGGGGGAAGGAGGTAACTCACATTTTGCACCGGTAATATTCACTTTCCCCTGAACAGCAAACTGATTACCTGCGTTGGCAGACGGGCACGGCTCTGGGAAGATCTCTCGTTCTGTTACTGGGGGCTAGAGATGCAATGGGATGTATGAAAACTCACACAGCAGGCTCAGTTGTTCAAATCCACCAGAAGAGCCAAAGCATGTGCTAAACTTCAGGCATGCAGTCCCAAGAGACGTGAAGTCAAGAACAGGTTGTGGAGTTTTGCGTGGCATACCATTAGGATTATCCTTGACCTAAGTTTGGTGCTGGCACTCTGGCCTGAGAGTACTTCTGAGCACGCATCCCCCGTCAGAGCTCTGCTGAGTGACTGAAGCAGCCCTGTATTAGCGTGAAGTTTTTTATCGGACAAGCCGAAGCCCCTGCTGTGAGGTGAAACACACAACAAGGGGCTACTAAAATTGACACCACCTCTTGTCCAAGGACTTAGCACCTGGTCAGCTATGCTACACGGTGGCTGGGCTGTGAGCATGCCCCTAACGCCCTCAGCAGCCCTGCCTCAGGGATATGCGGGACAGGTTCATACCCTGAGGTATGGATTTTGTCACTCTTAGTCCTACGAAGGTTTAGGTGTGTCATTCACAAGGCAAGGCAGTTTAATCCCTCTGACCTAGATCACTGTGATTCTGAAGCTGGGACAACCCCTTCAGACAACCACGGCCTGGTTAAAGGATCCAACCAAATGTGAAACCAGTACGAGAATGAGATCCCTAGCTTATCTGGTTTGGGTCTTGTGCGTGAGGATTTGTCTGATCTGAGGCTGGAGGGAGTCGGCTTCAGTTTTGGTTTGGGTTTTTTTTTTCAAATCTGAGGCTTTAATCTGAGCCTGCAATGAAGACGTACCTAGTTGCCAATATAAGCACTATAATAAAACATATTTTCCAGTGGACCGTGTAGAAAGCCAACTGCAAGGCTGCACAACCTTCTGCATATCAACAGTAAAAAATAACGATGACTAATAAATAATATTTATTTAAGGGTCTATCGAGATTCCAAGTATAAGCACGGATTGAAATCTTGGCACAAATTAATTAGAAGACAGATTGCCTACTGAGTTCAATACATTGATGACTTCAGCAACAGCTTTTCAATGCTTAGCACTCCAGAGCTGCAGGCAAATTTTAACGTTATTATCAGTATGAACAGGGTATACACGGACGAGATGACTGCTCATCAAACTTTGTCATTGCTTTATGACCTGTTACCTCCAAGGTCCCATGCTGTAGAAGACATGAATAAAGAAGGTAATCACAGAACTTCTGTAAAGCCCAGAAACTTTTTAAGCATCATTTCCTCCTTGGTTCCTGCCACATTTTACCTTCTGTCTTCAGGCACGGTGGCCACGTATAACTTCTTATGGATTGTGATTGCTACTGTTCAGGGGGAAATATATTGGGACTGGAGAGAAGGAAACCGAACTGCAATTTTTAATCCAAAATGAGATCTGAAAGCTCAGCCCTTGAGAGAGGGATTTCAACGAAGCAGCAGCGGACAACAATAATAAAATGGAAGGTTAACCCTTCAAGGTTAGTTGCACAGACTGTTCAACAGAAATCGGTACAAAGGCGCATCCCAATAAAAAAAAAACAACATAAAACCCAACCTTGTGTTTGCCCTAATGGGTCTTAAAGATCACTGTAAGACCAGTGATCTTAATGCTCCTCAGGATTAACTTACCTGTATTTGTTATATAATTAATTACGTTAGGTGCTTAAAGCCGTTGATAGTTGTCTTAATTATTCTGCATTTGAATAAAACCCAAACATAGTACTGCAGCTAAACTAGTACAATTATGAATGTGGGCACAATTTTGACCTCAATCAGTAGAACAACACATGTTCAATTACACCTGTTCAACTTGGGAATGCTAATTGTCTCCCCTCTGGTGTTAAATGTTGTCCTGGTTTCAGCTGGGATAAAGATAATTTTCCTCCTAGTAGCTGGTACAGTGCTGTGGTTTGGATTTAGGATGAGAGTAATGTTGATAACACACTGATGTTTTAGTTGTTGCTGAGCAGGGCTTACACTAGTCAAGGACTTTTCCAGCTTCCCGTGCTCTGCCGGGTGCACAAGGAGCCAGGAGGGGGCACAGCCGGGACAGCTGACCCCAACTGGCCAAAGGGATATTCCATATGACATCCTGCTCAGTATATAAACTGGGGGAAGTTGGCCGGGGGGCGGCGATTGCTGCTCGGGGACTGGCGGGGCATCGGTCGGCGCGTGGTGAGCAATCGCATTGTGCATCACTTGCTTTGTATATTATAATTATCAGTAGTAGTATTATTACTATTACTACTACTACTACTACTAGCTACTATTTTACTTTGTTTTATTTCAATTTTTAAACTATTCTTATCTCAACCCACGAGTTTTCTCACCTTTGCTCGAGCGGCTGGGTGGGGCTGAGCTGACAGTTGGGGGTAAACCACAACAAATATTCAGTCTCTTACAATGCTACGATATTACTGATTTTTCTAGTGGCCGTAGTCTATTGTGAGAAACAACACCCACTTCTGTAATATGAAAAGTATGGTAAGAGTATTACCTACTTTTGTTTCATTTTGTTCACCTCCCTCACTCTGTACACACAGGAGAAAAATGGGCTCAAGACTCCTTTTCTCCTTCTCGCCTGCTCCTTGAATTTTCCCTTTAAAATTAATCTTTTCATACAAACTTTGTATTATTCTCACCTTTCCTTTCTAACTCGCTGTTGACAGCTGTCATACCGTGCAAACCATCACGAAAACTCTCACTGAACTAAAAAACATCTTGTCGATCGTTTGAGGACTGCTTTCTACACACACCATCCCGTCCTTCCCCCCAATGTTATCAGCCCTGTCATTGCAGACTTTACCCCAAAGCAGGCAATGGCTCACATTTGCTCAAACTTCCGCTGCGACATTATCTTTCCCACCTATTGTTCGCTCCCTTGCCTTAAAAAACCTTGCCTGCGTCACCCATCTTGGGCACGGAGTGGGTATTTCTGCTCTTCCTTCTATCCATATCTAGCTGAATTCCCTCTCACACCAAACGCCAGTTTCTGAACTCTTCACAAATTGTTTTGGCCCCCGTTCTGGAGCGGGTACCACCACCATGGCTGGAAATGCTGTTTCCAGCTGGACGTTCCTTGAGATCGTTGATATTGAGGAATTGGTTACAGAAGTCTGTATCTTCAGCTGCTCTGGCTGCCAGCCTAGCCTGGAGGCTTCTTCTGATAAGGACCAAGAAACTACAGCAAGAAACAAAATTACTCCGATACTTACACTCGCAGCCAGGGTTCAGGACATGGAGGGATGTCCAAAAGCCTCTTCAGTTCTCTTGCCCGGATTCCAACTATTTCTGCTTGTGTTACTGTATCCTTTGCACGTATCTTCATGTTGTGTTCACTCCCTTAAGTATCTATCAAATATAATTTCTATTTCCAATTGCATTATCATGTTCTGTTAAACTCAGCTCCTCTACCCTTTGGAGACTTCTCACTACCTTTTGTCAGATTCAACCCTTATTTTAAACTACTACGGATCAGCGATTTGTTTTTCCGGTGCTGTTGCATTTTTACACTTTTTTTTTATGTTGCTGTTGTATTTTCTTAGAACTTTCTTTCCTGCGTGTAATAAATCCATGCTAGAGCACAGAAGCACAGTGGTGACAGGTACAGCCCGTTAAATGGGACAAGCCTCTCCGACCCTGCCCATCTTCCAGGCATAACCAAATGACCCAAGAATTTGTCTTGCAGCCTCAAATCTAAATCGGTGCTTGCTAACCTCCACTTCTCTGTTACTGCAACTCATTTTCTCAGTTAAGTATCCTTCTACACAACCAAAAGCGTCGTACGGACGTACAGCTCTCAGCAGTAGTTATTCTTCGCTCCAAGCCTTTTAGAATTGTTTATCGTCATGGTTTGTTTTCTTCTTTCAGAAAGAAAAAAAGTTTGTGTGACAATACTGTACTAATGCAAACATTCCTCCCTTTCTTCTAAAACTTAAATTAATTTTAAGGAGAAAACAGAAGTCTGACCAGTAAGCGACAGGTTAGGTAAGTAAAAGTGTGTTATAATGCACCACTAGTAAGAGATGGCTGAAAAGTGGTCTGTGGTAAAGCACAAATAAAAAAGTCTTGAAATAGGATGGTCCTAAAGTTTGTTTGGGGTTGCGTGCTTTAGTCACTAGTGACTGAACTGGCTTAAGCGGCCACGAAGTCAGTTGATAGCTTCTGAGTACGGTACTGACTTCACGACATTTCAGAAATGTTTTCCAACATAATTCCTTAATTGCACCATCAAAGAAGAAAATATCTACCCTTGGAAGGCAAACTGAAGTTATGCTAGAAAAACCAAACCAGCTTTCTTTGCTTTCCTGCGCTGCGAGGTATTTCGCATTTGCATATCGCAGAAGAACTTTTAAGTACGTCAGCTCCAGAAGCCCTTGTAACGCCAACGCACAAGCTTTGCTCTTGCAGGTAAGTTCTGCGTGTTTCCGCTCCGTTGTACAAGACAGACGCTTTCCGTGACGTTCCGATTCTTACGACCGCTAACGTGACGATACCGCAAAAGTTCCTGGTGAAATAAAGGTGTGATTTGCAGGCAGTGACGAAGAGCGTACTTCTAAATTCTGCCGAACAGGGAATTCTTAAAGCAAGCTACCAAATACCATAAAATGTCACCAAGTTCTTCACAACAGCTATTTACGTGAACTGCGATGGACACCGCGCTGTACACATTTTCAGGGTATCAGTCACTTGAAAATGTATGAGATCCTTGAGTTTTGTGAAGCCTAAGTAATTTATAACAACTTTTCTACGCTTTTACACGTCAGGCACCGATTAGAAAACACGGACTTTTCTTTCCAGTATTGTCAGGCTTAACTGTAGCACGTGTCACTGAACCAGACAGGTTTTGAAGGCCGAGGACGGAAGGAGTTACGCTTTACTTCATCCTTCAAGCGCCGTGTGTATTTTTGAAGTAACAAAAGCCATCGTTCCCTCTCGCCTGTTGAGTTGTTCTTTCGCCGTGCTGCAGAATCGGGCCTCGTTGGTTTGTTGAGGAGATCTCGGGCGCGTTCGTCTTCACCCCGAAGGAAGGATCGCGCGTGGAGTCCCGCCACGACCCCGGCGTCGCCGCTCTGAGAACACGCGCGCGAAGGCGACGGCCTGCCC
>WEKW01032575.1:103733-115027 GCA_013389905.1 Sula dactylatra | reverse complement strand
GCACTGCGAGACTTCACAGTAGCACAACAAGAACAGATATTGAAGATGCTCGAAATCCAGATTATGGCTTTCAGAGGACATGGTGTATTGTTCACCCAGGTTGAAAGCAGATGTATGTTTATATACTTTAATCTTGGCTCAGATGTGAGCTACCATGTTAACAATTTTGTTGCCCAGGCTGCCCTGGCTTGGGATTTAAATAAAAACAAATTACAGGTCTTAACAGTGATAGATGGACTTCTCTTACATTTGTGTAGAGTATTTTTGCCTTAAGATTAAAGGCTTACGCATTTATCTGCATAAACTAACCCCTGGAGTAGGGTACTGCTGACATTTTCCAAGAAAAATGAATATCCTAACTTATTCCAAAGAGAAGACTTGGTATTTGTATGGCCAGAGTGACCTTTGCAAGTGCCCTTTCAGATTAGGTGCACTACATGGAAAATTGTGCTCTTACAGTACTCCATAAATCATACCTACCAATTTTCTTTAAAGGGGTATGTAAATATCAGTGTACCAGGTGGGTAAACAACACTAACCTCGTACAAATGGCTTGAAAATTGAAGAAAAGCACCTTATTTTGCTGCTGAAATTGCTTTTGAAGCCCAGCATCGTGGCTTGGGTTGTAGAATGCATGAAATGATTTGTGCACTGGGAATAGAAAATGGGTTGATGATAACCACACTCGACACAGTTCCTATGTTTCTGAGTTCTTTCGATGATCAAAGATATCATTGCTGTATATTACTTTTCTTTGCAGATCCCAAATGCATGTGAATTTCAAGTGACATACACATTATCTGCATGTTTCCAAAATGGACAGACAGCTTTTTAGTTTGTATTTCTCATTTGAGCTAGTTAATATTTCTGGTCCAGTTTCAGTCTGAGTCTCCTTGCAATAGTTATGTAGCATTTCCATTTAATAAAAACAAGGCAGAGAAGTTCATGTGCTGAAGAAGAAAAAATATGAAGTTACAGACTTTGAAACTGTCAAAAGAGTTATTTGAATAAGTACTGACTATGAAAGTGGGAAGATGTGTTAATTGTTGCTAAGCTATAACAGATCATAGAAAAGATTCTGAATCAAGAAAAAAGCCCTTGTTTTAGACACATCAATAGGGTAATATATACGCCATGGATAGCAAAACACCTTGGTGAAACTCTAAGAACCAACTGCAGGTGCGATCCACACAGGATGTTTTCAGTTTAACTTTTAAAATTTGTGACTTTTATTAGTTCTGGAGGTCTCATTTCTACAGATGTGTTGCTGTCATTGTGTTGCTTATCCCTCAGTATTCCAGAGGGTTTAGCATAAATATCTACAGAAAACACTGGTAACTCATTTTGTGATGGATATTGTAAAAACAGAATTTACAGCATTCTTTGCCGAGGTCTATGATCCCGACCTTACCTTTAAGTACCCAAAGAGACCAGATGCAACTATCTGATTTATTGAAGAACTGCCTTGGTGACTACGAACCAGAGTTTACACAAAACTAAAGATGGGACTTACATTCCAAAAATGTCTATGTCCTATGAACCAAGAATGTAGTATGACAAAGTATCAACCTGCTATCAGTCATCCTAAACACTGTCCTAATAACTTTTTAGGCCCACTTCACCTGTGCTGATAAAATTATTTGGGAACCTTCTTTGGCATGGCAAATGGGAACGTACAAATTACATTTCCAGAACTCTCCAGTCATTTGGGCTTTACTTTTACTGTAGAGATGGAGAGATTTTTAGAAGTCCTGGGCTCGCTCAGCTTCAGTTGCATTTACTGATGCTCAAACCCTCTGATGACCAGGCTGCATGTGTCAACACAGATACCAAAACCCAGACCAACTCCTGGGTAGTTCTGAAGTATGAAACTTAACGGTGTGATCACAACTATATAAGTTGTAGAACCTGGGAGCAGAAACAGGATGTACAATTATTCTTCTTGCCCACTACACGATGTTGAAATAAACAGATGAAAATTGTAATCGCCATTTGGAAAGATGAAGTGTGAGTGAAGAATAAAAGCCATAATCCATTTTTAGCATATGCTTAAGAAGGTGCCTCAGAGTTATATCATGTATCAACATTTCCAGTGTCCTCCTTCAAAATCCTTAAATCAGCTCAGCTCAGCATGCCTTTGGGGCATAAGACAGAAGACAGAATTGCTCACAGGAAAGTATTTGAAGCATTTCTGAAAACAGATTTATTTTTCACAAGGGGAAATAAACCCAGCAACAGAGGGATATCATCTACCTCCCAAAGAAAACCAACACTGGAGGAAGAAAAGAACTGCAAATGCTGTAAAACCAAGCTTGAAGCATTTCTGGTAAATTTGTTCTCACTGAGAAGGGAAAAGAAATCATGGAGGGGATGAAGGTAGCAACTGAGGACATCTCCCAGCCTACAGACCCCTGAAAAAATCAGTGTCTACCTCCCCGAGATGCCTCCCTGCCAGCAGCAGATCACTTGGTCATTTTACCACTGGTCCACCCAACAACTTCTTCAATGGGGCAAGTTTACGGAGGGGATCCAACAGCAAATCTAATGTGTTTAAGGCAAGATTTAAAAGCAGCTTGAAACACTGATAACATTTTAAGTCACAAAAGGCCACACAAACACCCCAGAGATACAAACTGCCTTGTTGGGAACATGCCATGTATTTATCAGCTGTTCTCATCTCCTCACAGCCTCTAACTTAATGTGCTCAGCAGCCCTCTGAACTTCCAAGAGCTTGCAGTTAGTTTGGAGAAACAGCGATACTGAATTTCTGCTCTCTACAGGCAATATCTAAAAGGCACTTGATTCCTGCTGCTGTTCTGTTGGGGTTTTTTTCTGTTGCTCTTTATACTTGGCATTAGACAGGGTTAAAAATGCTCTGAGAGAAGTTATAGTGTCACTAACTTACTGCATGGGAAAACTTTGGGAAAAATTCCATTGTTTTGGGGTTATCAGACAGAGGAGTTGCCATAAGTTAGGTCCTTCACTCCATCTAGAATATAAGGACGTAGAACTTCTTTCATTTGAGATTAAATCAGAGACAAGTATATTTCAACAAGGGACAGCACAGCCCTGTTTTCTAAGTATGTGATACATTTAAGGAAACTGTTTAATCCTCAGAACCCTTTGTTAACGGAAGTCTCAGGTTCTCATCTGTGTTTTGCACTGATATTGATTTAAGACAAGATCAGGAATAATTAAATTCAATACAAAGACTCATATTAGTATCTGGAAACTTGCACCATTTCATCCAGCTCCAAAGGGCCTCGTTATAACAGAAAAGTGAATTACCCTTGACTTCAGCAGCCGTGAGGAAACACCTGAGGAAAACTCCATATTGTAGGAAAAGGAATACTTTGCATTTTTTGCAGAAGTGCCTATGTGAGCTAGGTAGTATGGGGGCTTATTAAAAACCACTGATATTTGTATGCCTGAGCAACTGAGATGTTTTTGAAAATTCCCACCTTTTACAGACATGTTAAGGGAGTAATTTTCAAAGGAGCTTGTGGATTTTAGAGAGATGTGTTCAGTTATTGCTAGATTTAGATTCACTCACAAGTTGTTGAGAGTTCAATGTGATTACTCTGAGGTATAAAAAGTAAGGAAGTACACACACGTTTATAGGCTCAAGGCTGAAAACAACCCAGGACTCGGAGACAGGCAGAATATGAATATTTTCAAGGTGACTTCATGTTAGAAGCATTTTTTGAAGGCAGCACAATGTTGCATACAGCACAGTGTTGGAGAGGCTATTGAAAACATGTGATTTTCTCCAGCGGGGACTGGAAATAAATATAATGTTATTATTAGTTATCCATTTAAACCATCTTTGAACTTAGGAGGAGCTGCATTGTGCCAAGTTTACAAACATACTCTATCTCCAGTCTCCCCAACTCCCAGTATTTAAGGTCTCATTCATTATCCTAAGGTCTAATCCAGTTCCCAGAAAAGTCACTGATTTCACCATACCATAAGAATGCAACTGAAGCCTGCATCTAGCTTTCTCAAAATCACCAATTAAAAAGAATGTTTGCTGGCAAAAATACCATCTTAAAATGTCTATTCCACAAATACCTTGGGAAGATATAACTCATTTTCTGTTTACTGAAACCTCACAGCATCACATGACCTTGCATCTACTTGCACAAAAGGAAAAAAAAAATTATTTGACAGGCACTGCTAATAATGAAAATGTTTTTAAATGTAAGTTCTAGCTGTGTACCAATCACTGCCTAATCAGGGTTATGCTTTTCAAATTATATTGTGTCTTCTTTCACCTCCTGCCTATTATGTGAAATAAAAAGAGAAGTGCTTAGGCAAATCCTTGATCTGTTCACATATATTTTTAATATTAATATGTCAGAGCAGTGGCAATAATGATATTAGGCAAATGACGGAATTCTCCCCCCAGCTGGACATGTTAATTGAGAAGCCAAATTTTAGAGGCAAAGTTCACGTCTGTGCAGATGGCAGGACAATGCCGGATGGCAGGCCTAGGTCAGTGTCAATCCCAAACCGTACTTTAATGGCTCACTTCTCTGCTTTTTCAACGTCAGCTGGTCCCTGTGGGGTGTATAAGTTGGGGAAGTCTGTCTCTGCTTTTTTTCTGCCCTTGACTCTGGTGCACTAATTTCATGCAGAGAAGATGCCCCTATGTGTAATAATGAAAAAAGAGGAATCTGCGCGTAGAAGCTCGAATGAGAGAGACAGTTCCAATGTTTCCTTTAGAGCCAAAGTAGCTGCGTTAAAACCAACACCGTACTCATGCTCTGGCAGGGCTTCATCCAAAGTTTGCTGACATCAAGGGAAACATATTCCCCTTTCAAATCCAGTCACCTGATATTTCCTTAGTTTAATAATTTTTTTTTTTTTTGGGGGGGGGGGGGGGGTTGTTATTGTCTTTATTTGCATTTATACTGGCACCACTTAATATTTTGGCCAGGCTGGTCAGATTTTAAGATGCTTTATTCCGCTGCAAGCATATAAAGGTGTTTTGCCCTTTGTCAAAAGGCCCTGAATATTGTCCATATTTATGTAAGTATTATATTATATCATCTCCTTTAATGTGATCTGTGAATCAAAAGCTGAATGTGTATACCTATATATTTAGAGAGATATATAGCTATACAGTGTCACAAAAAGACTTTAATAGTTTCAGTTTCCTAAGTGATATGATTATTTATTATCTCTAATTAAAATGCAGAGCTTGGCTTTCTGCATGAGACTAGATGAAAAGCCTTTTTAATGAAAGAGCAACTATGAGCTCTAAATTTCTTTATGGAAGAGATAACTTATGTAATCACTGGTAACCTTTTTCAAGAATATTATCTCACTATTTATAAAACAATACCTTCTTTACTTTAGAAATTCCCATTTACATATGAAAAAGAGCTTTATTTATTGATGCCTTTGACTGATGTGCATTCCTCTTTCAGGAATACCCTCTTTTCCCAGTCTTACATATGCCAGAGCACCTACTTCCCTTTTGACATTACCTGCAGTGATATTTTAAAACAATTCTCTGCTTTAATTATCAATAAACACAAACTTAGTTTGTTCTTCAAATAAAATCACATTATATTTCCACGTTCTATAATGTTATATTTAAAATGTTTTCCAATCTTATAGTTAAAAGAATGCAACCTTTAACCACTATGAGCAGGTATGAACAAAGGCAAAAACATTTTTATTTTCCTTTCTTATTGTAAGAAAACCTTTCTATAACACATCCCCCAACACACACACATCCAATTTTCTGGTTTTATAAATTTAACTGCTTTATGCATCAGGAGGATATAAGCAACAGAGCACTGAAAGTACATGCCAGAAAAACTTGCCCACAACTCCATTAAAAATGAGTAATAAACTCATATTTTAACATGATTTCTTTAAATTTTATATTGATAAATTCTCCCTTTTATTTCTAGACAAAGAGGGGTTTCTATCATTTATGGAAAAAATATTAAAATATTTGAAAACTTTATGGACTAGTATTTTTCTCATATTTGTATAACTTCCAACATATCTATGATCCAAATCTGACCTATCTTAAGCACTGCTAACATCATTTGCTGCTAAACGTACAGCACAGCTGTGAAGTAAACTAGATTTGTACTAATAAAATACAAATATACAGTGTATCATAGTACAGGCTGATATGTGGTCAAATATCTTATGGAAATTTCACAGCCATATAAGGTTTGATTCAAAGTTCACTGTAGTCAAAGGAAAGACTTCCACTGATTCTAACGGGCTTCCAGTCAAGCTCTCAACTATGTGTATTTCTTCATGAAATGGAAAAATTTATCATCTGTGGAATTGCTTGTTATGACTAAGGGCAGCAAATGAGCTCAGTAATGCTGCATTTGTGTAAATTTGGGCAAAATTTGACCTTGTATACTGACAGGTAGGAAAAGAGGTAGGCAATGTGCTTAACTAAACACCTCTGTTGTACTGTAATCATCTGCTCTTGTGTTTCACTAATTAACGGCTGTGTAAAGTGAAAGCATTCAAATAAACATAATTTTAAAATCCATTTACTCTTTACAGTCCTTGCTTTGTAACTTTTTACTGAATATTGACTATCTTTTAACTTACCTCCTCTCTCAAACCAACACCTCACCATAAGTAATTCCATTTCTTTTCTCCAGAAAAGCAGCCACCAATTTTGCTTAAGGACACAGTACCAGCCAGGGCAGTTTTCACACAACAGACTCCTAGTTATCCGACTACCACTTTTCTGGGCCTCCTGTAAAGCTTCTGTAGGCCTCTCTGGGCGTAAATACCTATATATAAGCAAAGTACATATGTTTTCAAGTATATATGTTCATGTACTCCATGACATTATCTCGCCAATTTCACCAGGTTTAATCTTACAACTAATCTAGTCAGGGAATGGATAATAATAATCTTTGTAAATCAGTTTAAACTTGGACAGTCAATCTGAATAACACTGTACACAGGAAACTATGTATTGATGAAACAAACATTTAATACTGTTTTACAGGTAGCAGATGGATTTATACTAAGTTGCCTTTAAGTTCATTCACCATATTGTTAGCTAGATTTCATTCTACTAATGAAAATATAACCATATATCTTCAGGAAGGACAACCAATATCCTGGAAAACAGATCAAAAGAGCACAGAGTAATGTAGAAAGAGAGCCATTCATGTGAACAGAAAATAAATACAGTTACTGTTTAAGTATTATTTAGGTCAGTGATATTTTTATTTCTTCTTCATATGGTTAAAAAACATGTAAGTGCATATTCAAAATTAACAGGGGGAATTTTTGAGTAGTTATTTTGCATACATGGGTAAAGACAGACCTGATACAACACCCTGACAGTCAGTAAAAANTATCCAAACCTCATCCAATTCATCTCATTTTCCTCTCCTATTAGCAGCACTAAAGGTTAAATCCATCCCCTACAACAATAAACTATCTTCATAATTCTCTTTGAAGACGAGAGGTAAAAGATGGACTTTGCATAGGACCATTACACTTACATTTGCAAAAGCCTGGCTTAGCTGTGCGGATTGCCTCCATGAACAGACACAAGGTTATGGCATGCATACATTGTTAACTAGCATATAAAGTCAGCTGTGAGTAAGCATGTGTTCATAATTGTGTTCACTTACACTGAAACATCTCTATTTAGTAAATTACGCTGGTCTGTTATGGGTCTGCTAGTATTGTATAATAATTCAGATTCCACTCTTTTTGTGATTAAAGTCTAAAAAAATATTTACAGTCAGTTTGGTTAGGAAGAATCCATATGCTAGAACTACTCAGGTTTAAGTTAATCTCAGATGATGCAGGTTTGTAAAATCACACCGCAAGAGCTGAAAAAGGCACAGGCAATCCAGGGAAATCTGGGGAAATTCAGACTATTCTTTCCACTTGTAATTCAGATAACATTACACAGGCTTAATATTGACATCATCAGATATTTTTCAGCCTTTTTTTTTGTTCCAGTTACTCTTAGCAACTGTGTTGAACACTAATGGAGTTTGTGCATTATTACCAACGGGAAATCCCTGGCATTAAAGAATTCATTTTAGTCTTTGTCTTGCTTTAGTAATAGGAAATAAATTTTACCTAGTCATTGTCCTAGTCAAGTCAAATGAAGAAACTATATCTGCTGACGAGCCGTTATTATCACAGTCAAATAGATTAGCATTGATTTACTGTAGGTAAGAGCTGTTGAAGGGTCCGTTCTGCATGTGCTCTGTAGCAGCACGATTATTTACTGTAAACCTACCCTCTGATTTTCTCCTTAGGCTAGTATTGTTATTATTAAAGCTAATTCACATGAAATTATGGTAGTTCCCCTGGTCTACAGTCTTTGGTCAGAGACCTAAGCAGGTGTTTGCTTAATAATTTGGTCAAAGATCAGTGAGTTAAAGGTTAGGCCATAGACAGGAAGAATGGAGAGGTCAGAGCACTTGCAGGAGGGGTCTGAGACTTGATCTTCCTGAGTCTGGAACGGTCGAACCTGAAGGTCACCCATTAGTGATCTTGGTTTAACGGACTGTGAGATGTCGACCATAAATTCACCATGCCAGCACCTTTAACCCTATTAATACTTCAACTACTGGAAATAAAAGCAAGGACCCAGAAGGAACCAGCCCATGGAGAATTATTCACAAAATGTCTACAAGATTAAATTTATCTAATAAAGCTTACAATTCTCAACACAGCTCTCCAAGGAAAAAACTTTTCTTCATTTACCCTCTTATAGAGATTCATTATATTGTATATCAAGATGGTAGATAAATAAAGACCCTTCATGCACAACATGCACGAACATGAGATAGTGTCTAAAAAAAACCCATATATTCTACAATATAAGATTTTCTCAGGTAATAGAAGTAGAAATTAATGAAAGTAGAAACAAAACTGAACCATCTCCTGTTCCCAAAAACTGTACTTGTCCATGTACGTGTAGTCAAAATTTTATAACGATCATCCAGAATTAGTGGCTAACACATAATGAGTAGTCACCTGTTTATCAGAAGCAGACATGTTTTCTCCTTCTTTGACTCAATAAATACATTTTGATGGTCAAGTATTTTCGCATGCAGAAGTATGGGGTCACCAAACTGTAACTGTCAATTGGGAAAAATGATACTGTCTACTTAGAAGTTTCACCTTGGGAAGTACTTCTTTCCTTCCACTCTCCAACTCCTTTTCAAGGTAGAGGAGTTTGTACTTGCTGAATCAATCCTGAGTTGCAGGGATTCAAATATTTTTAATATATTAGACCAAAACAATTCAGCCTAGTTCAGAGTTTCAAACAATTTCAGATAAAAATATGTGAAGCTGCTTAGTATCACTATACACTGCAACTTTTTTGGGGCATCCTGCATCTCCAGACCTTGGAAGAGTCATTTTTTGCTGTGTCTGGGATCTTCTGGAGTGCATGGAACCAGAATAAATTTATGTTAGCAATAGAAATTGTGCTATAGACATGCATAGCACTCTTCAGAACAAATAAAGGTCCTAGTTTCTCTAGAAGAGGCTACAGTCTAGATTACAGCCAGAACAGTATGCAGTGACTGTTCATATAGAGGAGATATAAAGGGATAGCTGATGGAGGGATTTCTCAGCCATTTGAGAAATCAGGGTATCTGGCCAGTAAAAGAAGCAACATCACATGCCAGGTTAGGAAAATGTTTACTGCTATCGTGATTAGGATGTCCACAGGACAATGAGACGAAGACCACGAACTCCTTCCCCAGAGAGTTCCCGGGGACTCCTGGCAAGCAGCTCCTTCCATTGCAGGATAAGGACAGAAGAACTTACAGGCATCAAAGTGTCATGAAAGGGAGCAGAAGGGTAGGAAGGGTGAGACATAAAGGAACCATCCAATTGAGATAAATGAAGACATCATAGCAGAGTAAAAAGAGATAACAACAGACAGTTAGGTGCAGAGTGCTAATTGGGAGTCTGAACTGAAACAGTGGCCCAAGCCCAACATTAATGAAATATTCATAGACACACAACACACTGTCAGCAAAGGACAGGTTGCTTTGCCTTTTAGTGAGGAGAATTTTACTATATCACTCTCCCCTTGTTTTCCCTACCCTCACAACTCTGAGACTGTACGAATGAAAGGCATGCAATTGCTGTAAAGTGTCTTTTCTCCATGAAAATTTCATACTGGGTACGCTGGCTATCCAGAATAGAAAACCTAATTATATCATCTGTAAAGGCCAACCACATAGGAACTTGAGACATCCTGAAACTTCACAGATATCTTTATTTAACTTCTACTCATCTTTTCTTTGACTTTTGGAAGATTTTATTTTCCATGTATTCCTATCTTATGAAACCTGTGCAAACATCTGAACAGAAAGAGTTTTTCATATATGGGCGGGAGGTGTTTCAACAGAAAAGTAGCTCTCCTACTGATAAAAATTCATAGGTATTTCAAACTGAGAAAACAATCCTGACAGAGGCTGTCATCTCTTATATGGTATAAAGTGCCCACAATTCCCACAAAGATCAACAGGTTCTGTGCTCCATCCAGAGCCCCTCAGAACTGAGCCCTTCATCCAGAATACTTGGCTTCAATTCATATCACTTGAACTCACATTGTTCAGATGAGCTTAAATCTTTACATAAACTGTTTGCTCAATTGCACTGCATACCGTGCATGCTGCTGTGTGCACCTGTTTGTTTTGATAGCGAGCACAATAGGATATTTTGTGTTGAAATCATCCATTGTAACAAAACAGTCTTTTTTTTAATTAAAAACAATTCTGGAAATGAAGACACAATAAGAATATGTACAAAAAAAATCCTTTTATAATGATTGAAAAGTAAAATGTGTCAAAATATTTTTAGAACCTCACAAGTATTTTGGTGACACAAAGTCAGTTTTCAGAGANATGCACTTTAAAAAAATCTGATCAGGAAATAAGATTTCCAGTCTCCTTAATCAGTATGGGTTGGTGTCCATTCACAGAAAGCTATATCTCAGAATGCTTCTGCATGTTGAGCTTTCATTAATTAAAATAGGAATAACATACACAAAGCCTAAGCTGTAAGGCAGACTGGCTATGTTCATCTTTAACATGAAGTCTTGTACTCTGGGGGTTGTTTATAACTGCCTGCAAGTAAATAGTATCTTTAGCCCCCAATCTTGCAGAGAACTTTACAGTATATGAGGTCAAAATACAAAGTACTGCTAATACAAAGTACATGCTAATGATAATCATTAACAATTATTTTCTAGGAATAATTTAATACACTTTGTTACACTGTACACTTAAACATGAATTAACATA
>WEKW01032575.1:61005-94958 GCA_013389905.1 Sula dactylatra | reverse complement strand
ACATTATATATAAACAGGGTATTTTAGATTGAAATCTTGCACCAGCAGGATTTCCCCTTAAAAGCCACAAGCTGAGGATTTCAACGTGGTAGCACTATTGCTTGTGAACACAACTTCATTACAAGAAAATGCAGACTGAAGACCACAGATTCAGCACTTAGGAGAACTGGGTTCTGTTCTGAACACGCCTGCTGGACAATTGCTATCTTTAGGTGATGGATTTCAGCAGTGAGGAAGTATTTGGGGTGTTCTACTGACAGAACCTTAATTTTCATAAGTTCAGAAAAGCCAGAACTTTTGTCTTCAGATGCAGCCAAAAGCCTCATAGGTACAGAAATGATAGATAAAAGCCTGTTTGTGGCTGTCAATAAAACACTATGCTTGCCAAAATTTGATTTACTCTCTTCTCCTTTCAGTTTACTGTCCTTTCAAATCATGTATTTGCATACATGAGGAGCTCAGCAGCATAAAAAAATAAAAATTGATTTATTAAAGTTAGAATGAATTTGAGAAACTATTAAAATCAATAAGATATGTTTTCTTAGTTTCTGATAGATTTTTTTAAAGGCTACTTGGCTGATTATTTTCCCCTCAGTACCTCTGACTGTAATGGAAACAGGAAACACAAACCAACTCAGTATCAAAAGTCGGTGAGTCCTGAATCCTTGGCTTCATACGTACCTTTGAGTAAATAATACATTATATAATTATTTGCAAGTACCCATGCCTTAAGGTACCTTACAGAACAGAAAAAAGGGATTGCTTTACAAAGCAGCTTTTTTAGTGATATTTTTTTAGTTCCGTTTCCAGACCAGCATGGTTTGGGAGGGTTCCAGATAAGTATCTGAACTTTTGGATGCTTCTCCCAACTGAACAGCCAAGCCATTTGATGTAACTCTATTATTATTTAACACCTGGCTGCACTGCTGGTAAGTGCTGTGTGAATAAAATAAGGTGTGATTTAGTGTGTGCTAGCAACTATTTGCCAACAAAACAAATGTTTTCTGATGATTCTCTGTACATAAATTTATAATAAAGGTCCAGAACCTACTCTTTATATTACAAAGGTAAAGGAAGCCATGCCATGCGTTTCCATGACATCATGTGCAGGCACACTGTTTGGGAGTACATCTTCTTGCTGCAAGAGTTAGTGAGTAGGAAAGAAGTAGGTTATAGATTTATTTTTATCTGTGCAAGAATATCATGGTTAATTAGGATGTGATATCCCTGTTACTGCTATTTCTTTTACATTACAGGTAACACATGACACTCATTCAAGCAGTAGAACTCCATGATGTTCCCTGCTGATAAAATATGTAATGAAAATTTAGACTCTACATCTGGAAGTTTTTCATTATAGTCTGAAAGTGCTGAATTGAAAGTATTGAAGAACAGACAAAATGGGCACCAGAGGGAAAGTAGCCACAGATCACATACAGCTCAAGGGATATAAGCACAGTCTTTCCTCAAGGTGCTGCATAAATCTGGCAAAGATTAAGTTGGTTCTGTCAATTCAGTGAAGAAGTGAGCTACTGAGCCCATAGAGGAGGTAAGTACATTTGCCAGAGAAAGAAGATCTAGCACATGGGTTGAATAATTCTGAAAAAGGAGTACTCAGGAGCCTAAGGAGAGGATTTTGGTTTTAACCAATGTTTGACCACTTTGGCCCTACAGTTTCAGGAATATGTTTTTAAAGAATTAATCTAATACTGCAAAACGAATGGAACCAAACAGCTGCTTTGAAGTCCTTTGTACTTTGATATTTAATCACAAAAAACTATTTAATACAGCAGAAAAAATACACAAAGGGGAACTTCTCTATGAATACAGTACAAAGATTTTTAGGTTCTAATACAGTCCCTGATCTCAGGCAAAATGGTTACGCTAAAGAAGCTCCACCAAAAACTTTCATACAGAAGAGCTGGCCACCATTAATGTTTGAAGCAAATGCTGCCCATCTCCACTTTGTAATAGAAGGCCATTAATAAAAAATATATACTATTACAGTTAGAAAGCGCAAAGAACTTTACAAGTCTATCAATACAGAGCCTTCCCCGCAACAATTTTTACTTCATATTACCAATAGGATTTTCTCAAAATACATAGACTTCAAAAAAGAAACAATCCAAGCATGACAGTTACACTAATAATATAAAACTAACCCTGTCCAGGTATCCTACAGGAACAAGTTTTGATATTCCTTCCTTGTTCAACAGGCACATTTGTGTCAGTAAGTTAATTTTCAGAATCAATTCTAGGATTAGTTCTTCCTCCATTGTCATTCCTAAGCAAATGCTCTGCTGGAGTACAAGATATTTCCTTTCATAATCTTATTTTAGAAGTTGATTTACAGAACAGAAGTGAATAAATAGATGAACTTGAGGATTTTCTTGGGATCTTTTATTAGTTATCTTTTATATTTACATCTTCCTTACAAGCATCTCCAGCAACTATCACAACATATCCCTATTTACTATATATATATACACACATGTGCATGCATGTATATGAAAAAGAAATATTAATGGAGTGGGATTTACATAGTGTCAGAATTGTGGGTGGTGTTTCCCTTTGGCTGTGAAGGATGCATGCTAGCTTTTAAGTATCAATCTTGTAGTACTTTCTACATAAGGTCACTATCTCATTCACAGTAAAATCTTCCACAATAACATATCTAAAGGAGGTTCTACATGTCAACAAAATTTTGTCCTGATCTCATTGTCTAAACACCATTTTATTTAAACTCATTTATTTTTACTCATTCAAATCATTGTGGCACCTGGAAACAAAAAAACACCATTTTTTAATCAGTCTTAGTACTTGCAATGCTGAGTCAGCAGAGCTTTGAGATGACTCTGCCTGCATCTTTTTCTTTAAAGGGAACACACCAAGAACACGACTCTGTCTTTGTAAACTCCAGAGATAGGTTTTTTCTTAAACCAGACACAAGAATAATGAACTTTTTCAAATGAAAGAAACCTCAGAAAAATTAAGGAACACAGAAAAGGGAATGAAAAATTCGGCAAAATTCTCCCCCTGCCTCTTGTGTTCCTACAGGGTGGGTCCTTTCCCTCAGGCTTGCTCTCAGATCAGCAGCTCAGTGACTTTCTAAATTTTGACAAGTTGCATGCAGTCCCCTGGCTCCCTATGAAGCACTGTGCTTCCGCTGCCTCTGAGTCCTGTCTATTCCCTGTCCTCAGCAGCATCTCAGCCTTAGCCCTTGCTGCAGGGTCCCTTTTCCCCTACCTCGTCTTCTGTGATCATGCTTGGATGCTCTTGGGGAAGGAGTAATCTCCCCTTATTCCAGAGGGCTGACGTGGAGGACACAGTCAGGAGAAGTTAAACATCTCCCTAAGGGAGCCTCACAGGCTGTGCATACATACTGGCTTACACATAATAAACTACAAATAAAACAGGTATAATATAATGCAGTACCTCTAGGCTATTATTTCATAAATTATATCCTTTAAGAGATACCACTGCAGTTTTCCAAGTCTGCAGGAAAGTGGCTTTCCACAACAGACCTGCTGGAAATCCTGTCTCGACCTGGAGCCTGAGGGAGGCTTGCAGGTGACCTCGGAGGAGCCTGGACTTCCCTCACTAGTCTCGTCGGTACAGACTTTTACGCATCAAAACTAGCTACGAAATCAAGTCACCACGTTGCCTCTGCACAATACTATCACACAAAATAGGACTATTTTTCACCTACAAAGCGCTTCACTCGAGAAATGCAGTATATTAATTGGTGAAAGTGCTTAGTATCCTTCGCCATATTTCATGCCTATAAATGACAGTACAAATTTTAAATTATTTACCCAGTGCTAGAAACAGATTAGTGACAGAAAAAAAGTGGCGTCCATAGCTCCTTATAACCGTTTCTGGTCCCCCAGCAGCAACCAGCGGTCCCTCCTGGGTAAGCGTCAGCAGCATTTGATGTCAGCCGCAAACGATAGCAGCACCAATGAGAAACAGTTAACAGAGATTTGATATTTCATTTTGGTGGGCAAGGAAATTAAATCTGCAGTTTGTGACTCTTAGGAAATTAAGTCTCTATTAGGAAAGGGTTAAAGACAGATTATGTAAATAGGGATATTGTTATTTGTCCCATATGTAGCACTGTGGAGTGAAGACTGCTTTCTCTCCCTCCCATTTTTTTTTTTTTTTAGTATTTCTTTTCCACAAATTGAGAGATTAACCTGGTCTCAATTGAAATGGCAGCCCATATCATACCTTCCCTTGATCTCACAGCATGGCTAATAACAGCTGGGGCCTACCAAGCAGGCTTCTTTATTTTTCCTTTATTGTTCCAAGCCACACAACCGTGAACCTTCAGCATGTTATGTACTTAAGCATGGTCAGGTTGATGTCATTATTTTCTTATTGTTGTGGAGCTCCCTGGGTGTTTGCCCATATTCATAGAGAGGGGCTTGTGTGCTCTTTGTAGGTTAACCTTTTAAAAAGGAGATGCTCGACCACTTGCAAATGTAGCCCAGGGCTGTGACATTGCACTAGGCCGATTGGTACGCTTCAAAACACATATTAGCACCACTTGTGCTATTTCATCTTTCTTTTTAATTTTAGCCCAGTCTTGTTAGATAAATCTTATCTGCGCCACAAGTAAATGCTTGATAGAGCACATTTTTAAAGCCTTTAGAAGGAAGGGGGGAAAAAAGTGTTGTTTGTCTGGGTCACTGTGTGCTTTGTCTAAGTATAGGCATAGCTATTTGCCAGTTTATCTGTCCGCGGTCCCTCCATCTATCTCTCCAGCTACCTCGCAGCAAACAAACCATGAGCATTAGTGCTGAATTGTGAGAGCTACAGGGAAAAGTGCTTCTCTGCATGAACCATAGCCACATTTAGCTTTTACAATCCTATAAAAATTGGTCTACTTGCTATCAGTTCAGCCTAGAAAGCAAGCAGCGGCTCTCAATTGCCTCCAGCTCTGATGTAAGCACAGCACAATATTTCTGTTTAAACTACAGTAGATAGAAGACACCTATAAAAACATTAATTAGCTCCAGTTGACACCAGATGCAGTTAACATACTGTGCACCAGCTCTGAAATACTAGAGTTTTTATTAGGTAAGCTAATGTTTATTGCAATCATTAAAGTCTGAGTCATAAAAGGCTGAGCATAAGAAAGATGTTTCAGGTATTATTCCTTTCACATATCAAACATAAGTTTGTTAAATCCTACTTCCAGGGTTAATTATTTTGGAAGTCATATTGCAAATACAAGCTTTCAAAGAATTTGGCAAGACTTTTTCATGCACTCAGTGGGCCAAATGTAAATGAGTAAGGGGGTGAATCTCTGCTGGTTCCAATGAATTTTGGCCTTGTAACTTTTAAATGAACAGATTCAAACAGCAGCACAGATTACAGGCTTAATGTCTGAATTACTTCAGTAGCAACAATTATGATAATGATAGTCTTGACACCAATGTATCCTTTGCTACAGTTTCTTTTGTAGACTGGTTGATTCTTTGCTTTTTTAAAATAAGAGGTCAGGTGTACAGCTGGGCAGCAAGCAGCCTTGTGTATCTGGGTCACTGTCAGTGCCCCAAAGGTGTATCTTAAGTTACTCGTGTAATGGGAAGCGGAAGATTGCCTGTGCTCGTATGCACAAGGATTAGGTTTATGGTTACCACCAGCCTGGATGCACAACTTGCCCTTGCTGTAAAACCTGTGCCACACAGGCAGGAGGTGAAACAAAATGATACAGAGATCTTTGTAGGATGGACGTGGACTACACTGGTTTTCACATACATAATGACACCATTGGAACTTCCTTGTGTCTTTACCAGATACAATCAAGATTGTCCCCTTAATGTTTCTTTCCATTTGTTTATTGAAGACAACCAACAATTAGACTTATTTTTTTATAATTTTGGGGGTCCTTATTTATAACAGAGTTCTGATTTTATAAGCTACCTCAGGAGGTATATGCATATGTCTAAGCATAAGGATGGGTTTGTCTGAATGCTTCGCATATTACCACACGGTGTGTTTTGTTGCATGGACCATGCTGTGTTGCCTTGCTCTTCAGACTTGAGTTTATTGAGCCAAACAGAGCCAACCAGTTGTGTCTGTTCTACCTGTAGGGAAAAAGCTTCAATACGAGCCACTCCTATCACGTGTACAGATTTCCCTGGACAACCTGGCTTATTCCAGAGCAGATCTAGGAGGACAGCCTAAACAAAAATTTTGAATGGCCAGGGAGTTTGAGCCTGATGGCAGTCTCAAGTCCCAGGCTAATATGGAGGGGGAGACAGCACCAAACTGGCACTGTGGTTCCCTCTTTTCATTTTCAGACTTTATTTTTATTGTCAAAAGCCCTTGTTAGTCTACAAGACAAAACTCAGTAATACACTGAAATCATTTTTCTCTGACTTTTTGTACCTTAGCAATTTCTCCTTTGCAGTGCAAGTAAACTTAATGTTCAAGTAAAATAGTTATTTTTTTCTCTTGAAACTAAAGCTGAATATTTCTGTTTATAATGAGACATTCTGAGTAACTGTTTTAATTCCCCAAAATATGTGTGCACTTGTATGTCCACATATATATTTATAGCTATACACTCATATATATGCCTCACTGAAATGTTAATGTGTAAGGCATATCCTTACTTCTACTTTGTCCAAGCAAATTTATAATCAGAATCACAAAAAATAAATAAAAATAAAATAAAATTGAGATCTTCCCTATATGTATTTTAGTGGTGCAGTTGTAGAGAATGACACACTGGTTTTGGAGTAAAGCAATGACCTATAAATTCACTAAAACCTCATCAGTCTAATCTTTGATTATATTAAGCAAGGTGGTATCCCCTGAACTGTTTTTTGTACACTTAAAATACTCCATTTACCTGAAGCTTAGTTTTTAAAACTACTTTAATCTTTTCCCAGATAAGCACTGTTCAGCTATGTAAAACAGCACATTGCATTAACATAGGTTTTATTTTGACTAAAGCCCCTCAGTATGTTGTTATGCCAAAATCTAGGATCAAATTGCCTGGTATATGAGGCCCATAAAAACTAAATAAACCTGCAGAAAAATCAAGGGTTTAGTCCAAAACCTTTTCACCTTATAAATATTCTTTTTTATTTTTAATTTTTCATGGACCAAAAAAGATTTCTGATTTTACTGACCAGTTTCTAATGTCTCTTTTCAAGCCTTTTGGTTCCATCAAAAAGCAAGAAACACAACAATATTGCCAGAAGACATTATTTACTACAAACCATGGGCTACCATTTGGAAAATATGACTGGAACAGGGTGTCCCTTCAGATAGCAGCGTGCTCCTTTTATGATTCCATAAGATCTTTACATATTTTAAATGATATTCAGAAATATGCTTATGCTTTTTTTTAAGATCTTATTTTCTTATCTGAACTCTTTTAACAAAAGTATTACGCTAAGTATAAAAGCTGTCCAATTTTTTTCCAACCTTTTGCTTCTCTCTAAACCACAGTCATTTTGTTAGACATTGAAAATGTCTTGATTTAGTTGTCTTGCTATTTTGGGCCTGTCCTGCCCCCTGCAGTGGTAATAAGGATGAGGCTTCCTGCTGGGTCCTGAAGAATACCATTTCACGGCCGCCACATAGCTGGCGGCTTTTATTTATGGAGCCAAGAAAATGAATGGGTATTAGTGTCCAAACATTTCAACATGCTCCTGTGGCCATGCACAAAAGGGACTGATTTGCAGCAAATTTCCACTTATTTTCCAAAAGTATTTACCTTGCAGAAGCTTGGCTGATCGCTATAATGGCATAGCAGAGGGGAAAAATGACCATTTCAGAACCCAATTTTTATATATGTTTCTGAACCTTAAAAGTGCTATACTTCTTCTGAATAAAGATAATACTCTTGGTTGCTAGGCTTTTATGGATATGTGACTAATGCCAGCCCTTTTTTCATGGTTGTCTTTACAACAGATGAAATAGGCATTACCTAAAAGCAGAAAGCTTACTCTGCAATAGGGACTGCACGGGTGAAGGTTCTTGCAAAAGACCAAAGTTAAGGTTCTTTTAAGTCCTGTGAATAGCACTCAGCATGGCACATCCAAGAGGTGTTTTCAACACCTGTACTTTTACCTGCCTGCTGGGGGCAGCACAGGGTGTATTTTACCCCTTTCCCTAACTACCCCAGGAAATATGGGGAAGAATTTCAATCGGTGCTTCACTGCACAAAACCTGCATCACCACACTATACCAACAAAAATTGGCGAGATTCACACCACAATACTATACTGACAAAAATTGGTGAGATTCGCACGTAACCTTTAAATCACCGAAATTTAATAACCATGAGAGGTTATTAAGATACAGTTGCTGCAAGTTCTGTCCAGACTCTGCAAAGTTCAAGAATGCAATTCAAAGTCTTGCTCTCGTGTCTTCTTAAATAGTTCCAGATGAGCTTTTTGGGCAGCAAACTTTAACTGCAGTCAGCATGTGGGTGTTGCATGATATAAAAGCTTAGTTAGATAAAATGAAGACTATTCTTAGTTCTGCAGGTGTTTGTAGGCACCATATTTAGGATGCAATTCCATGCATACACACGCACAGGTGGAGACGGTATGCCTGAAGATCCCCACCGTAATATTTTTAGGAAAGCCACAACAAAAAGAAAAACCGCTTTACTTGTACTAGAACATCATTTCTCGGAAGTTCCCAGCAGGTAAGATGTAAAATCTAGATAATAGAATCACACCACTACACTAGCTGCTATACAAGTTTATGCAGGTCACCAGATATTGCAGTCTGCAATCCTTGAGTGTAAGTTTCAAAAGAAACAATACAGGAAAGGAAGACTTGTCAATGGCAATATCCTTGCAATAATTTTTCCATTTTATTATTTTTTTATATAAGATGTTATTCTAGATATAAACCACATCACTCCTGTTTATGGTTGCCTCATGTGCATTGAAATGGAAAACTATCACAAATTATTTCCAAGTTGATTAGTTCCATGTTGTAATCTGTATTTGTTGCCTTTATCCTGGAAAGTTATCGGGCAATTATGACAACACTCCTGATTTAGCTCCTGGTCTTAAAGCATACCTCTTTTTCCCCTAAAATCAGTTTACATCAATGACAAAACCAAAATAAGTGTTCTATTTCACCATAGTGTCTGAATACCTTACAGACTAAATAGACCCATAAGGAAAAAATATCTGAAATCCCAGATGTGCAGCAGCACATCTGGAGCTGCTTCATAGTTACAGCAATTGCTCCAGATTCCTTTGCTTCCTATTCAGATTCATACTACTCAGAGGCTCCATCTCCTAAATCTATTCTCATTCAGAAACAGTACACAACATGGGTAAATCCTCTGCAATGAAGAACTCTACCTCCTCCTGTTATCCTACCTTCAACTGCTGGTATCAGTTTCACTAAATATATGAAAAAGAGATGGAGGAATGAAGTGGTGGAATAGAGGCCAGATAAATAATCTCACCTGTTTCAACATCCTTCAAACTATGCATGAGGCATACCAAGAGAAAGAGAGATGGATACGTGAGAGATGCTCTTTCCTTTCCTCGCTCCCTAGAGTTTTACAAGATTTTGCTCCTCTTCACATTGCATGGCAGAATACACCACACCCCAGAACACTGTGTTGGAAGGAACAAACACAAGGTGCAGCTGGAAGGATATCTACGAATCTCTAGAAAAGGAAAGACCCTTTCTGTCTGCCTCGGTTTCTCCTGCTGGGGAATGGGTATAACAAAGTTCACAAGAGAGTGCTGTGACAGTCTGCTATAAATTCTGGACACGTTGAGTATTCTTTAAAGTTTCCACTCAGCTTCTGGTCTCTCCTGTATGCATGTATGATACTTAATGAGAACCTTAGAACACCTTTAGAAACTACAAATTACTTCACAGCTAATGTAACAATTTAATTTTCAGAAGCAATCAAGGCCAATCAAACACCAGACATAAGTGACCTTTTTTATAACAAACTATAATTTTAAACATTTTAAAAGTAAGAATATGCCATTAATCTCCCTAGCTCATAACAGTGCAATTAAGACTGTGAAATGGTGAATTATTGTATTTTAATCTGGTTAAGAATAAACTGTCTTGAAAATTCTCATAGAAAGTAGAGTATATCAAAGCTGGTTCTTCCCACTAAGACTTGATTTCATTCCATTGTAATGAAACAGGCAAACTTTAACAAAATGAATATCTTGCACTCTCTTTTGTTCCCTTTTTTAATATGTTTTGGATTAGTTAATGATTGAGAAAGTCTATCAAACCCTGCTCAAGGTCCTTTTGTCAATCATTAGGAGTGAATCATCCTTAAACCCCCACTTATTAAAAGGGTTAATCTTGTCAGGGTAGCAAAAAAAAAAAAAAAAAAAGGAAAAGAGAATGAAAGAAATTTTGCTTTTTTTTCCTGGGGTTAAGAATTACTTTTATCTGACAATGGCTTTGCATGTTATGGCATTAATTTTGTAATAAATTACAGTGCAGGTAGGTGGAATTACTCACATTGCTTGACCAAAGTGTCTGACCTAGCCAGACCTCTGATTGATGAATAGTTTTTCATTTTGTTCTACTAGTCCTATCAGACAAAATCGAAAAACTGGGTGAAAAAGATCCTATTTCATGTAATAGCATTTTGTTATATATCATTAGCACTTAATTCTGTCACCAGTGCCATGTCTGTGTTAACTAGGCCTTTCAACTTAATCCTTTCACACCTCAATGTGACATTCATCTCGGTCAATCAATGCACAAAAACTCTTGGTCCCAAGGAGTGAAATAATTCATAGACTGCAGCTATTTAGTGACTCCGTCCACACCCTCCAAGGGGAGGTCTCTCACAAAATTAAAAATGTGATTAGAGCATGATTAGAGCTACCTTTGACCTCAGTTCCTTATGTATCAGTACCAATGTGGCATTCCCAATATACACTTAAGGAAAGGCTGAGTGCAAGCCACGCAACTTCGGCTATTCACCTGTGTAGCTATTGCATACTGAAGTTCATGTGGCTGTTACTTCACTGTTACTGTTAACCAAGGGACTCAGATTTAGTTCAGTTCAGATACATCTATCTGTAGTATTACACCTCTTTATGGCTGTAGACAGTGTCAGAAGTTTGGGCTTGTTCAGGACCTCTTTCAGCATGGCTACTAGATTTTGGTGAACTTTATGGTTACACATTGTTTATTCTATTTGGTCAGAACTCTTGCGTTAAGTCCAAGCTTGCCTTATAACCACAAGGTTAAACTGAAATCTGAAATCAGATGTGGGCCTGGAAGAAGGTCTATAGTACTATGAGTAAGCTCAAACTCACCCTATCCCCACCATGTCACGGCTCCTGTCACGCTGCTCCAACCAGCATCGTGGATAAGACAATCATACATGTGGCTGTGGGTGGTTGGCTTGAAACTTTCAACTTCTACCCCATAAAGCTTTGTGGCAACATCACAAGGTCTACACAGTCTGTTTCACAAACTGGGCAATCATGAGAATGAAACTCACTCTAATGCAAGTCGGTCTCGTGTTAAGGACATACCAGTGACTTATGTGAAACTTTGTTCCTTCTGCAGGTGTTTATAACTGAGTTGAATTTCAGTCAGGACAGATGAAGGGCAAAATAGTCAATAAGCTGGCTTGGCTTTGCAGCTGCATTTTTGTTATTGCCAATGTTACTGCCTGCAAGGGAAGAATGAGGCAGCAACTAATAAACTAATAAGAGCACATAGTTCTGGTAGTGGGAATTTCAGTGGCTGGCTGAGCTGATCAAAAGATAGAAAATAGGTTTGTGAAACTTTAAATGTTCTATGTCAAAGGGCTCAAAACTTATCAATTTTTCATCTTTGTCAACACTTCTATGACTTTTAATCAGAATCACAAAATACATTTAAGAAATACATTCTGCAGAAAAATATATTTCTTGCATTGTAGTTTTATGGGTGCCTAGTACATAACAATTTCTTACAGATTTAAATTACTAGACCACGCTGTATTGTGGTACTACATGTTCAGATTATCCTTGGTGCATGGCATACCCTCTCACAGTTAATTCATCAAATCACCCCAGGGACATCTTTCATTCGGATTTCCCTTCCAAAGCAACTCCCTCAAACAGTGAATTAACTGAAACTATTTTCTTCTTTGGAAGAAGTTTGGTTCTTCTCCAAACCAGTCAGAGGTCATGAAAGAGGCAAGAATCAATTCAAATGACCTAATTACAAGATGGGGGCCCTAATTTATGAGAAGTTTTTATCTTTACATGTCATGCTACAACAGCATTTAACCATGTTTTGTACATGCTTTTGCTTTTCAACCAAGGACTATTGTTATGGTGTCCCTATCTTTGTCCCCTTCCTCACTGTTCTGATGCCAGCACACTGGGTCATGTGCTATTTTGACTGCAAGTTATTTGGTGCATAAGCTGGATATTCCTTAACTAACCAATGATGTATTTAGTAAAAACAAAAGGTAGGTAGCAGGCAAAAACTGGTTATCATGGATTCACATTTTTTTCATCCTTCTCTCTACAGAAGTAACTACGATTAGTTTTGAAGATCCTGTTTCTGACTTTTTTCCTAAGTATAATTTCTTGTTTCTTTGGGTTTTCTTTTGTTGTTGGATTGGTTTTATTGGTGGTGGTTTTTTTCCACCTGGCATCTGTGTGAAATCTTTAGTCTGAATTAAAGTTACATTGCAAGTGCCTTACCTCGGTTGCAGTGAACGTATATCCAGAGACATTCCATTGGTTCCATTGGCATCAGTCCATATGTGCACAACTGTGAATGACATGAAAAAAATCTGGCCTCTGATATGAAAAAGGCTATTTATGCACTTTCACAAAGGACAAAAGTCTTGTAACTTTGGGTCTACACAGAAATGAGACACAAATATGTTAGTGAAAAGCCCCAAGTTTTCTAAATGTAGATGAGCACAGATTAAGAAAGCAGTAATTAATTTCCTTTGACCTCAAGCTGAAATTCCTTTCTAAAGCTGTCATAAAGAGAAAGAGGCCAGAGAGAAGAAGTGAAACTGTGTAACAATGCAATTAAACCCTTGTAATGAGGTCAGCCATTGGACTTGTTGCAACTGATATCATTATAGCAATGAGGAGGCATTATACGATGGCCTGATTTTTTACAGGATTCTTTTTTTTTTAACTCTTTAACAGTCAGATATGTATTCTATAGCATTATAAAATAATTGTTGTTAGTGACCAGAAGAGTAGGCACAAGCTTTCTTGTCTTACTACCACTATTTTGTAAGTTCTGGTAATGAATGCATGAAAAAAATTGGCAACAGTGGAATACAGGACAACTTTGATACAGACAACCCATCACTCTGACTCTGATATATTGGCTGTTAGAGCTTCCTCCCAGAAGGCAACTCTACTTCCTCCAACAATGGGAGAGTAACTTTTAGCAATCCAATGACAATTGGTGATGGGTAATACTTGATTCATGTGGGAGTTGTGCTGCTCAAGGAAAACATGAGCAGACCTGTAGGACTAACCTGAACCAGAAAGAATCCTAAGTAGTCTCGATCTCACCTGAAACTTGTTTATCTACTGAGGGTGCTGCAAAAAGAATTTGCTCCGCTGGAAGAGTATTCATTGGTTTCATGTGGTCTGCAAACATCAGTCTTGACTGTCTGGCTAGGCATTAAAAAGAAAAAGTTGTGAAACTCAGATTCAAGGAGATTTAGGTAGAGCATATTTTACATAAAGCTTTCATTAGATAAGCAATTAGTTTTTCAAGTGGAAATCTAAGCTCAAAACATTTTCTGTTCTGGAGGGGGTGTCCTAAGTATTGGGCCTGCAGATGACAACCATCTCTGTTATTACCTCTCTGACTCACTTGGATCCCCTACAACTGAACTCACCCATTTCTTCAGCAGCTCTTCGCAGATTGGTGGTTCTTCCTTCAGCATGTTTACATAGAATCAGAGTCATTAAGGTTGGAGAAGACCTTTAAGATCATTAAGTCCAACCGTCAACCCACCACCACCATGCCACCTAAATCATGTCCCAGAGCATCACATCTACATGGTTTTTATGAGTGATTCCTTCTTAGTGCTTGTAAGATAGGGTTTGGGTATTTAGGTTTAAGAGACAGTTCAGGGTTATGAATCCAAAGTGGCTGTAGGTATTTCCATCTTCTCAGAATATTTCAACTGTACCCATTTCTCTATTTCCATGCTTATTAGTTTAGGTGTCCTCTTGCTCAGCATGCAGGTTCCTAGCTTGAGATGCCTTGCAATAGCATAAAAAATATGCACATCGAACTTAGGGATGCGTATTCAACTATGGAAACAAGGGGAACTTAAATCCTGCAGCAACCTAATCCATTCAGTTATCTTAGAATCATTTATTGCAGTTCACATACCAAGGAAATCTTTGAATCAGTCCAAATTTTCTCCCAATGCTCTGACCTTTCCCTATGAGGTTTTTACAGGATCAGCAAGCTGCATACACTGCTGAAGGAAGGTGTCTGTATCAGAAGCACGCGCTACTTTAACCTGTTGCAGAGCTGCAGCCTGCTGGGCAGAATTAAATGACTTTACATGTGGGATAGGCTCTTAAGAAAAGCAAGAGCTAGCCCACTTCAGTTACTGTTCTAGTTGGAGCAATTCATTTGCAGGGTAAGGACAGAAAAATTAATAGAGTAAAATGTTAGCTTATTGGGGTCTTAATTAGTTATACCCCATTTATTCCTTAAAAAACAACTGAAGTAAACCCAAAAAGGAATAAACTGGGGCATTTATATAATGCCACAGAGAGGAAACGATTGCTTGATTCATTGACTTTAATGGGGCAAGGAGATTTCAGATTTGAGCTGCCTCTTTCTTGAGGCTTCAGTTCTTTTGGCCCTTGAAAATGTCAGTCCGTATATGAAAGCATAAAAAAAGAAATTCAGACTGATACCAACTATTTCTAACTCTTCCCTCCACATACCTCAAATCGTTCACCTTAAACCAGCTTGAAACAAAAGTTTCAAGTACCATTACTTTTTCTAAGTTCCCCATCCCCTGTGTGCATAGTATACTTTTAAAAGAACTATTAGAAGATGGCTTACTAGCTAGAAATAAAGAAAAGGCAGCATTTTCTTGCACTTAGAGGACTGAGTCACCAGTTCAGATCCCTTTCCTTTTACTGGTGCACTAAGTCATCATGTGCCTCAGTTTCCCCTCAGTGAGTATAATACTTACTGACCTCTGCAGGGAGCTGCAAGCTTTCTGTTAACTTCTGTATTTGGTGCAAAGCCATAGCATTATTAAAGAGATTTTAAACAGAGACAGCTGAGTGATGTTCTATTAATTGTCATTTCTCTCCAAATGGACCACAATATAATATTTCCTCCAGAAATGCATTTATTATTTAACATTTTTCCATGAAAGGTTTCTTTTACATTGCAAATCTCAGAGTTCTTTCATAGGTCTTAGACTATTGACCCTTTACCTTAAAACATGCTATTAATGCTTAACGCTGTTATTGGTATTCAGGGAAGTAATGATTGGTACTAAAATGGAAATGTGCAGTAAAAAACACCTTCTATTTTGTAAAATAATTATGTAGCCTAATAATTATTTCATACGATTCTTTTTGATTGATAGGGAAAGGGCACCAAGAAGTTTGGAATCATGATTCTTTAAGGTCTACATTCAAATCGCAGCCACCATCACCATTGTTTCCGACAGTTACATTTTATAAGAACGGCAACAGGATGATCCCTGATTCTGTTTGGAGGAGGGTTACATCAGATAAGGTATACTTAATTAGCTTTTTTTTTGATGGCAAGGAATTATAATTCTATAAAGGGCAGTACGGCATTCTTGCAATTTCTAAGTCAGTCACTGGTACCCTGGAGGTCAAATATAGTTCAAGTCTGCAGTGAAGTGAGACTACCTCCTTCCACTCTGCTGTCATTGCACCTGACCCTAACCTGGTAAAAGCATCCCTAGTGGTGCCAAAGAGGCCTTTCCATTCTCTGTGTACCAGCTACACTGGTCTTTCACATTTAAGGCTGCCAGATAAATGTCAAAACGCAATGTTCTTATGATGTTTAATGGGAACCAGGCTGAGAGTGCTTGAACTTGTTTCACTTTGGAGAAGTTTTTGTCACTTTGGCTTAGATAGAAAAACAAGTTTTGGATCAATAATGTACATAAATGAAGTAAATTCACTCACCTGGGCTTTCTTTGCTGATTTGCTGCTTGCTAAAAAACTGGAAAACCTATCTAGCTGCATGTGTCTCTGTGTAGTACAGAAATAGCTACAAGATTATTGTTCCATGTTTTACAAAGATAGCTAGTTCTAGCTCTATTCTTTTTTGTGTGCATAATGTTAGAAACTTTTATAGTTGTTTTCATCACAGATTTTCAGACTGAGACAGCTATAGCTGGGTGTCTGTATGCATGTAGAACTATTTTAAACTATTTTTTCTGGGCCTGTTTCATTGCCAATTTTTCCTTCAAACACTATTAAAATTGAAAATAGTAAATTTAAGCCAGGTTTACTGCTCATGATACTACAGCAACGGATTGCAAATGAAAGGAAATATTACAGCTGCGAATAAGTAGTATACATGTACACAGATAAATTAATTGTCTGTAAACAATTTTAAATAAATGTTAATATGAATTTGGAAGAAGCACTGAGAAGTCTTTCCCATCATAATGCTGATGAAGACAATGGCTGCTGACCTCTTTCACTCTACCTTTACCAGCAGAGGTTTCCAGAGCAGGGAGAGAAAGGAGCCAACACCCACTATCGCTAAGAATCCCGCTCGTCACTCAGTTAACCTGGGAGCTTTTCAGATATTTAAGTGATAACTGCCACAATAAAACTTCAAGGCCTTTTTAAGAGTTGTGGAGAGGAAGAAAGGAGACACTCCTGCCAATCCCACCTCAGCTACTCAGCCACGAATGCTCTGGGCAGAGCACAGCTACTCTCCTGGATCCCTACTTCAGTTCCTACACAACTACCAAACGACATCAGCAGTGCCAATAAAAGCAGTAAAACACCAGCAGGATCAGCAGTAGGAACAACAGCTGGCCAGATACAAGAAAGGAAATAAAATGTACCATCTGAGGGTAATCAAGGGATTAGTTTTGACTCATGAGTTACAACTCCTTTCTGGACAGACTCCTGCTTTGATCTAGCTACATATGGCCCTTTGCTCTGGTTCTGTGCTAGAAAGGGCAAAAAAGAGAAACACAGGAAGTAAGCATTAAATGGAAGCAGTAGGTGTGAGATATTCAGAGCTATTTATATATTAACTACTTTGGGACAATTATCTGGATTCAGAATTACATGTTTTACTACATAATTAAAATTCAGGTAAGTATTTACTTTTGTAGAAGAGGTTACAAAATTAATAAAGAAAAATGTCAGTCATCTTCCTAAGACATTACCGATGACACTAGTAAGACAGATGGGGGACAGGGATAAAGGAAATTTCAAATGTTTTATGAGTATTTTGTCACATTTCTTTTAATAATGTTGTAGTAAGTAATGAAAAATTGAAAGAACTGCCTTATTTCAAAGCTGAATTTTTCTGTTTTAACTTCTATTAGCTCTAATCATCTTGGGTTTTAAGCTACAGGAAAAACTTTTTGTTAGCTGTTAGAAATGTCTCGCAGACAATGAATGAGTAAGCTTCTAGGCTTCTATCAGGCAAGTTAATTAAACTCTCTAAGTTTCTCAACAGGAAGAGTATGTTTGAGACTCAAATAATTTCTGTCTCTCTTCTCAGAATCCTCTTGAATGGTTTTTTGCTACTTTTATTTTAAGTGTCTTTACTCTTTTTTAGTGTTCCCTTTCTTGTACATCCAAGAATCTCACTTACCCTCTTGTACTAACTCTTGTGTTCAGTTACGACTACCACGACTATTAGTCTTTTTCAGTTCTCCTTTCTCCAAGCTTATAAATGTAATTTACATTCTTGTTCCTAGATGCACGACTCTACATTTACATTTAGCTGTGATAATACAATGTAATCTCTATAAAACTATATAACTAACTCATTCCTGTTGTTATTTACAAATTAGCACCTGCAAATTCTATTCTGAGGTTTATATTTTCTCCAAAATATTAACTTTGGCCTATATGCAGATCTGTGTGGAAGCATATTAAAAATACCCCAGTGAATGATGATTTCTCATTTAGAAGAAGGGTTTTAGATCAACTAACCAATTTTAAATCTGCTTGGTAAGGCCTACACTGATTTTTGTATTATACTAATTTTCGTAAGGAAGCCATGCAGCATTGAATCAGTCACAAAATTTTCATTCTTTCAGAGCAATTACTTTTACCTGTTGGAGTTGAAATCAATTCTAAAACGTTTAATGACATTATACGTCTGCCCTGACAGTGTTATGGTTTCAATTGGACCTGAAACTAGTTTACAAATATGTAGGAGTCTTTTTTCAGTGCTATCACACACACTACAACTCCTACAGATTATGCAATGATGCAAGTGGACATTCCAATAACAGTATAGACATGTGGTTTCATATATGTCAAATATATAGAGAGCCTATATTTAGAGGGTATAAATTTAGCCTCTACTTCCATCACCCTGTGAATGTAATGCCAGAGGGAATAATTAAGGGGCAAGACTGGTTGACCTAGACATTGGTTGACCCACCCGACAGGCTTTCAGACTGAATTCTCTGGTCTGCTAAAGAAAGCCTCACAAAGTGTCTTTAAAGCAGCCATGGAAGACAAGAAGAGGGTTCCCTAGCGACTCTGTGATGATGTAAGTCTGTCAGAGATGGCTCAGCTATTTGCCATCACAAGGCATTTCCTGCCCCCAGCATAAGAGGACAGTCATAAATGCCATATGGAAGGCAGAATGGGAACTGAATGCACGGAACTTCACTACCTTAGATCCTTCAACAGCAAAAGTAGACTTTCCCCTTTGTAACCAGAACCATGTGAATCTGACTCTTCAGACCCTTGTGGTTTCCAACTTTGTTCTGTGGCTTTGACCTAGTAGGAAAACGTGGCTTGATGGTCTTATCATTCAAACAATAAATCCACCACAAGCAACAATCTGTGAGACTTCTATTAAACCTAATTTAATGACCTGTTTTCAAAATGGTTATCTGCCACCACCCAGTCCAAACAAGAGGACTGCCACCAGTAAAATTTGTTTGCTCTCTCCAATTAATTTGTTCCTGAGTCCCTATGCTAAATCTGCACCAAAAATATTGCACAGAGGTGGCACTGGGGTTTGACCATAAGGCTCGTGTGGAGACTACTCATTTCACATGGGCTACTGACAAGTCATCAGACACTAAAAACTTCAGCTTGCTGACTGATACAGTCTGAATGGAATCTCCAAATCTACTGCAGAGATTAAAGTCCCTGTGTCAATTCATTAGTCACCTTCTCTTTATCATTAAGAAATGTAAAACAGTAAGTTTGCAGGAAAGAGATTCATTACTACACTCCAGCTGGAGCCTTTCAAGATGAGGGATTAAAAAGCACATAAACTCACTGTTTCCAATTAGGCACAAACCTCTTTTTCTCCTCTCTTCCTTGGCAATCACATGACTTGCTCTGGATGTGGCTAAAATGAATTTTGGCAAACTACTTGACAACTTTTTTGACCAGACAACTAATAGATTCAGCTTATTAATTTCTGTCATGAGTTAACCTCAGTTATCATGCCCCCACAAAAAGACTTCTACAATACCCCTTTTCCAGAGCATGCCATGCCCTTTACAGTGTAACCTTTTCCTGCACTCCCTAGGAATTCCCAGCTCTCAGACTGAATGTAGGACATGGAGCAGAAAACAGTCAGATCTGAAAAACAAAAAAAACCAACCTCCACAAGCTCAGTTGCCTTGCAATGAAAATTCAGAAGGTTTCCAAGATTTTCACAGCAGGCAATCTACAAATGACATGCAATACATCACATCAAATCTCAGGCATGAATAGTACAAGATCTTTTTCCCATTCTCACCACATTTTTATGACTCCTCTTACTGTATCTTAAGTGTTTGGGGTTTTTTCCCATTTCAGAGGCATGTGGCTCATACAGACCAACTTTCTTTAGAGAAGGTCACCATATTTCAAAGGCACAGTATTTAAGGCTGCTTGGAAGCCTTTCTTAAGAAAACTGTCTGCCAAATTCTGCCTTACGACTAAAGCTGAATTCCAATGGATACTCACTCATGATCCCAGTAGAGTCAATGAGACTTCTGCAACTGATGATCAAGTTTCAGTTCTTTGTACACTGCAAATATTTTTCCAGTAAATTTTTTTAAAGCCTGTTTTCAAATAAAGGATAAGGTTCAAAAGAAAATGTTAACCCTTTTCTTTCTTAAATGTCTGATCAGAGTGGCTGGGAAGAAGGAACTGGTGTACAATCTTGTTCCTGTTAATTTTGTTAATAGTCCAGTGCTGCGACTTGCCTAGATGCTTTGTGACTAGTGCTGGTCTTTTCTCTTTTTTTTCCCACTGGCATGCTCTTGCCAAGGATATCATTATGACATTCTGTAGTAACAAGCATTCTTCTGTTCAAATTTATATCAATTAGTTTGGGACAGTAATTCAATCGGACGGCCCACTGGATTCTGAAAGACTCGCAACGATGTCAAAGTGGCGACCTTTTTCCTCCACTCTCAGCCAAAAGCCATTTTTTAACAAGGAGCTCTTGAAAAGAAATGCCACTTTGATAATTAGTTATTGATCACGGACAATGCGGCGACGAATACCATCGGATTAGGCAGACGCCAGTGGGTCGCGACACGAGGGTTTCCTTATCGCAATAATCTATGAAAAGAAATATAGAATAAAGGTCATTGAAGCTTCTGTTTTGGGAGCATAACACAGATAATTTAACTTTCTAATTAAAAATAAAAATACCAAAGCATTCTGGATGCACTTAGCTTTGTAATGAACCTGTTAAAAAAATTCCAGCTAAAGAAAATTTGGGAAGTTACACCCTTTAGGCAACTACACTTAAAATTATTTTGATAAATTAACCCTGCTTTGGCCAGCAGTTTTACCTCAGTGAAACACCATTATCTTTCTTACCCTAAAATGTCCATTAGAAACTATTTTAGATCTGTGCATAAAAACACCATAACAATTATAAACCTAAAAAATAATGGATTTTTTTCCATCTAATTTAAGAAGCACGTCAAGGCCTGCCTGAAATTGCTTCATATAAGCTATTTAATGGAGAAAAAATGGCAAAGAACACTTTTTATTGCACTTAAAAGAGCAGAAAAGAGGAAGGAATCCATTAGTTTTAGGGTTTCTTTCCAGAATATTAATGAAACATAACTTCACTGAAATGTGCAGGAACATACAACTACCTGTGCTATAAATTTGGCTGACTTGAGAGATTATTAAGTAAGTACTGAAGTAATACAACTCTTTTTCAGGTATGGGAGATAATGTTAGGGTCCCATTGTAACTGAACACTTATAACACCATAGGTGATACCCATACATGATTGGACTACCTAGTACTTTACATTAATGAATAGATTACTTATAGATCATCACTTCAAATTCAGCACAGGGCTTTATTACTTTACAGGTTTGTCTAGAATAGTTATAATTTCCATGTGCCAGTAAGGTAGAAAAAAAACATTACGGTCAGAGAAATAAGAGTTCAGAATAACTGACATATAATGTCACATAAGATATCAAAAGTCTGCAGGTCTAAAAATCAAACCCAGATTACTTTGTTTCTCATAAGGCAGAATGGTTTTCTTATAAACTGATGACTAAGGGCACTTAAATCAGTGAGAATAGTCTGATGCTAGTCAACATTCCCCAAGTTAAATTGGTGTTATATCCACTTACTATTGCATAACTTCTGTCTGCTTCAGCACAGAAAATAATGATAAAATGGACACCAAGACAAGATGAACCTCTCAAACCTGAAAGTTTGTTCACATAGGTTTGAAGTCATATTGATGGGGAAGTGTGACGTACCCATTTCACGGGTAATAAGTATCCATTCTTTCCAGGGAAAAAGAACCTCACATTATTAGACTGATGAACCTGTCATGAACATAATATTAATTTCTTCTTGTATTCAATATTATTTAATAAAGTTCATTATTAATTCAGTGTCATTTTATTGTTATTATTAAATTACTGTTATTTTAATTTATGACAAATTAGCTTTTCAAAGAGCTTCCAGAGATTCATTTTTATATCTCAGTGTGTATGAAAACATTCTAAAAAATGTATGCAAGGTAACAATTAGAACAGTTGCTCATTAGCTTCATAAAGGTAATCTGTTCTAACTTCCATGGTCTGAAGGTTATTTCATCTTATTGCTGTGGCTGAATGAAATACAGTCTCAAAGAGGAAACTACAATTTCATTGAAGTTGAGGGGAAGGTGCGCCCACAACAAAGGTAACATGATACAGAAGTTTTGCTGTTGGTGAATAAGGATAATCCTGCAAGGTGGACGTTTCATGACCCTTTTCTGCTGTTATCTTGTCATGGGGACTCTGGCAACATAATTCACTTTTAGGTGGCTTGTTTTTCTGCCTGGTTATTGTAAACTGTTATTTTATGATTCACATTAAGGACATTAAAAGAATAATCGCAACACTGTTCTGAGCCACTAAGAGGGAAACATGAAGCACTCCAGCTGACAGCATGCAGATGGTTTCTGGTCTTCACAGTTTTCCTTTTGTAAGCAGGAAAAACCTACTACCACCTTCTTCAGATAATCAGTAACACCTTTCATCACTATGCAGATGAACACCAGTACCTCTTACTGAACCACTATAACTTATGCGTGAAAGCTTTCACTGCATACTGTAAAAAAGATCCACAGAGTACACATGCACACACAGAATCTCTTCTTGTGAGCACAGGATAAGGAGGACAAACTATTCCAGTGCAGTGTACCTATCCAGTACAAAATTCACTTTATCAGTTCTTCTCTGCTTTTTGCTAGCTGGACCCTAAATATTTCTGAAGCCTCTCCATTTCCTGACATGCAGACAGGCCATTCAGGGACAGTGGAGCTGACATTTTCAGTGAAGAAAGATCATGAATGCAGTGGGACATCTGCCTTTCCTGACCACTGGCCACAATCTCTGGAAATCTTCTGAATAGGATAATGGTATTAATATAGATATGATAATCGTTTAAAAAAAGCATAAGATATATCTCTTTAGCTGAGCTTACATCTTGCAATCTCGCCTCTGTGCAGCACAAAGCAATGGAAAGAACACTGTCCATCAGACCGGTTGTTTGTGAAGATACCATGGTGATGGGCATGTGATAAAATATGGTTTATTTTTACAACAAGGCAATAATCCTTACTTACCTATTTGCCCCAGGGTGTTCTGAGGACTAATCAGTTCAGGTTTGCTCAAATCTGTAAAAGGCCATATAAGTACTAAGTATTATTATTATTACCTTATTACGATATTGACTTCAGCACATTGAACGGCAGTACTTTCCTCTACTTACGTGTAATATTACCATGAAGTGTTTATATTCCCATAATGTGAATGTTTCCTTTTGAAGGTGAGTTGAATAGCTTATTGTTACATGTGATCCACAATACAATCTATTTACATGAGCCAGGAGACTCTAAAAATGTATTCTAGGGACCTTTCCATTTAGACTTCTACTTTTACATTCCTAGTTTGTCCTGAACAGTGTTTGTTGACATGCATTTCCGAAAACCTGTTTGGCCAATCCATATGGCCCTCTAGGGCCCTGTGTTTTGCTGCACCAGTAGGCATGCTGTCATTACTTTGGCACTGAAATATAGCTGACTGTAAAAGCTGGGCTGCTATTCTGTTGCTGAATTCACCTGATCTGGAAGTGCCTAGCCTTGTCCTGAGCACAAAGACCTAACACGGTACAAAGTCAAACCTGCAGTCCTGTGCACTGATTAGCACTTAAGCCAAGTGCCAACCTGCTCCTCATTCCCCCCCAAAAAACCCACAAAGCCACCTGATCTGTCAAGTTTGCTCTTAGTATCCGTATTCTAAGCTGACAGATATTTACTCTCCTCCCCCACAGCCCTTACATCTGGATCAATGGGGACAGGCTTTCCACCCCTCAGAAGATTCACTTACATTAAGTGGCGAGGTGGAAACAGTGAATGAACAATAGACGGCTGTCAGGCTCGACAGCAGGGCATGGATGTATGAGCGTGGAGCTGACAGCGAGGGCCTCAGAGGGTAAACTGCTTTGCTGGAACTAATTAAACAGATGAAATTATTACATGAATATGCAGATGTTGTTTACATTTTACCATATGGTATTATTTCAGGTAATAACTCGCAGGAGGATCCCTTCCTCTCATCAAGAGGAAATGAGTTGAAAAGGAGGCTCCACGTGTCACCTTTCAGTTGCTAGGCAGACATTGATATGGCAGGCTTCTCTCCGAGTCACGGGGAAACTCTTCTCCTTGTAGCTATATGACACCGGAGAGGATTTGCATTCTTCCTACTCTGCAATGTTGGAAGAGATTATCTTTTATTAAGCGTAAATGTTAGGGTTGCAAAATTTTTCCCATTATGCACAGAAGGCATGCACTTTTCCAAATGTTGATTCCCAATGTGTGCTTTACAACTGAGATGCTGCCAGTCCTTAGTCCATAGGTAAGAACTGACAGATCTGTCCAAATATGTAGAGGCTGGACGTATGACATTTCTGCAAAGTCTGACATGTAGCTGTGCTGGTTAGCATTTACTGCTTTGCTAACCTGAAGTGTTGATAACAGAGGCATTCCTTTTCAATAAGTGTCCATTCATCATACTGAAAAGGTTGCTCCCTAGAATTATAGAGGCACAGGACTACCATATCCAACAGTATAAAAAATTACTAATTATATGCATTTAGGATGCCTAGTCAGCTAGAATCTGACACGACAAAATTGCTGTACAACCCAGGCAAAGATACATACTGAGAACAAGCAACACTGCAAACATTTCTAAAAAGTGTTAACTATGGAATCATGACAGTGACAGACCATAGCCAATGCAGTGCTGGAACTGCCTGGTTTGGGAGCTTCTCATTACCAGATAGATTCAGGAAGCATAACTGCAGAAACGTAGCCATATTTTTGCTGTCTGCATCCAGTCTCTGATGAAAAACTGTCACAAATCTTGAATAAATAAATATAGATGTAATTGCCAGACAAGACTAACAACCTACTTGTGAACAGATCATTTTGCAGCAATGTCTACTTCTTAAAGATAAACATGTGACTGTCCAGTCATTTTGCTACTAGATTATTCAAAACTCCCATCCTAAAACAATTCAACATTAATGCAAGCGATACCTCTTTCAGGCTGATTCAGCATCTCATTTCTACAATGACCATTTTCATACCCTCTGAGTGATCAATGGCACCACCTTTTTGATTAGATGCACAAAATATTTTTCTACTACTCTCTTTATTGCTTCTTCTAAACGTTCCTAGCCGATATGTGGACTGACCATATTGATCTCTCCCCAAAGACTCAAGTACCAGATATGTTTCTGTAGCTCAATGACGGGGATAATGCCAAGTTACATCACCCCTGCACTGACACATTGGTTGCATATTGCCACTGATACATTTGGCTTCCAAATATCTTTCTTAGGTACATCATTTTAATAGACCATTGGGGTCACTGGTGACCTATATCATTTAAGATGCAAGGACATGATGTCAGTGGTGCAAAATGTGGTCTTGATTCATGCTATCATACTGTATTTTTGAAATAAGAAAAATGTTTTCTCTTTACCACTATTTCCCCTGTAAAAACCCAACTAAATAGCCCGTATAGCTGCCTCTGGCCATTCTGAGTGCATGAACAAGAAAAAAAACCAGGTCTCCTTGACTAGAGAGATAGACAGCTTCATACAGAGCCAGTGTTATAAGTTCAGAAAGGATTTCTTTGACTTTGTCTTCTGACACAAACATTTAGCAGTATAACATATATATCAAAACAAACCAGAACAGTTCACTTTATATACATTCCCTTTGGAGAGGAGGTGAGAAAACAAACACAGAACAGATGTTAGTCATGCTTAATGTACTACTGGAGGGTACTTGGATGCTAAGGTGATGAATATGGTAAAAGAAATGAGTATTCTCTTCTGCAACTGCTATTCCTAACTGACAAAAAAGCAATGAGAAGTGCTTCATTCCTCTGCTCATCAATGCACCACCTAACAAGCAAACACTGAAGACAAACACTCTGGATTTTCCTCAGGAAACTAACACACACAACAAATGTTGCTACTAATTACTGACTGATATCCACCTTTCCCTCCTTGTTTGGTATTGTTGAAAGTTGGCTTTGATCACTCAAAACCGACATTCCTCTGCAATAAATTAAATCACTGCAGCAGTTAGGAAAAGTTTTTGTAAATTCCTACAGATTATCTTGTCAAAGTCTTTGTCTTTCTTATTTTATATATAAACATTATATATATTATATTATACAAAGAAATCTTGTTTTAGAAAACTATCAATTTTTCACTAGAAACTAGTCCTCTGGGTTGCAGGGCAAGCCACAGGTTTTGCTAGGCACATAGCGGGGCCATTTATCTCATCCCTGCCCGAGTCCTGCCACTGCACATTTTTGTATAACCACAACTACCTCTTTCCTGCTAACAGAGACACCGGGTTGTGGAGCAGTTCTGATTTCTCGTTAGGAAGCTTATTGTCTGCCCACAATGTATATTATGTTTTCTCTTCCTACTGAAATAGAGCCCAGGGAAAGAAAGGCAACAGCATGGAAATAAATTCAAGAACTTCAGTATCAGGATAAGAGAAGAACTTGCTGCGAGTGATCAGAGGTGTGGATGAGGGAACAAATGAAACAAGAGCTACAACAGGAGCCGAGAACATCCTGTTGTTGGCATCACAGGAGGTGGAGAGTGACTGCACACAGATCACTGAGCAGGCACTGCCTAAGGCTGTTACTGCTGAGCAGAAATCGTGATACAGCTGTTATTAATAATAGTATAATGGTGCTCAGAGGTCTCTCGATGGTGCTAGAAACAGCAAATGAGACACCAGATGAGGCCTGGAGAATAAGGTCCTGCTTTATGCCTTTCCATCTTTTCCCATTTACCTCTATCAGACAGGCTTTCTACAAGTCTGTATTACTTCAAAGCCCTATATGTTGTACAATCTGAACACAGACTATGTAAGTAACGTGTAAATGCAAGAATGTGAGTATATACACCTAATATCCCTAAAATTCACCTTTTCTTTTCTTCTGTTTACTACAACAGTGAATCACTACCAGTCATTCACTGGACTTTTTTTCCCCCACTTGCTAACGCATCTAAAATTCCTCTTCTCAGTCTTCTGGCTGTTATGCTGTTCCTTTAGTATTATTGTACTGCTCTCCTCGGTGTACTGTCTGGGTATTGTGAACTCATGTGGACACAACGGTGCTTTCTTTATGTTTGGAAAATGTCCAGCACATCAGTGTTTCTGAAAAAAACAGAAAGTAGGTATACTGTGTTCTCATTTGTTCATACTCGTCTTTTGTTCTTCCAAGAAATTAACTCCGCTTGGCAGGCACTAACTGTGTAAGATAACTTACTAACATTGTAAGACATACAATTAAAACTAGCATGTTCATCAAACACACATGTGAGTTATCATGCAGAGTTCAGCTAAACTGCAGCTTCTTACCTCCACTAGAAAGTCCCAGCGAGCAAAAGGCAGCAGAATGTCCATTTGTTTTCCTCATACCAGATTCTGTTTCAGAATTTCATACTTCAGTATTTTGCCACCTGAGGTTTAGACTTTCCCTAGTGCATGCAAAACGAAGTAAATGGAGTCATAGCAAGGACAGATTTGGCCTGAAGTCTCTTGGATGAAGGCCCAAACCTAAGACAAGAAATAATTCAGAAAACTTTGCATTCAAATTAAAGCGATATAAAGGAACTGATGTGTGTTCCCAACATGGAAAAGCCATAACTGTGTAACATTTCACGTGTCCAAATGTCATGATGATCTGTGTTAAAGAGGAAAAACTAATGCCAGATCTGGAGCTGTGTTGATTTCCATTACAGTATTTCACTTTAATAGACATGATATCAACTAGGGTTTTGTCTTGGTTTTTTCTACAAATGTTATTGTGTTGGTATCTAGGGGGTGAAGACAGATATTTTGAGCTTTATGTATTATGTAGAATTGTTTTCAGGTCATGCTAAATTCACAAAGCAAAACAGAAATCTATGAACATTCCCATTGCCTTAAGTACCATTCCCAAAATTTCCAAGTCTTTTCACAGTTGCATTTTGTCTTTCTATCAAGTGAAAGCATCTCAGATTCCTAGAAAACAGCAAAGAGATATTTCTTACACTATTTGGGGAGATATGAAGCGACAAATAGTTCAAAAACTGCAGGCAAATACAAGAAGAAAATAATTTAGAAGTATTTTGGTGGAGAGAGAGGTTTTAGGACCAGCCTCTGTTTGAAAGCCCATAAATTATGGCTTTTAGTATTTCAGCATCCCCATCCTGCAAAGAATTTAGGCACACCTAGTCCTGCTGAAGCTCACCGAGGAACATATCCACACACAGCTCAGAGCAAGACCAGGGCTCTTGTTTTGTAGAGTTCAGCCCTGAAAGGAGCTAGGAGCCAGATGTCTGGGAAACTAAGTCAAAGTTGTAAGCACCACCTGCTCATCTGCCCATGGACATAGTCAGCTGTTCTATGAAAACTGCTTCCCAAGGATGCACCAGTGATACGGACTCAGAGAAATGCCTTACACCTGCTTAATGTTTTGTGTTTCCAGATAACATGAGTTAAAAGCTGTGCCCTACATTTCCTTTTGGGGTAGAATATTGTTGAAAGGAGAAACAAACATGTAGGAGGGGAAGGGATCTGCCTGTGGTATCTATTTTACTGGTCTCTGGCATCCTTGCTGTTCATACTCTAAACTGAAACTGCTTATACCAAGGTTACCAAGAACTCTCTACTGAGAAGGCAAGCAATACGCAGTCATATATGTCTGGATATTCACTATGCCCATTTGACTCTGATAAATTTTACTTTAAGTTATTTTAGGAATAGTCTAGGGGGACTCAAGAACAGCAGACACAGTCCTAATCTGAACCAGGTAGGTGGGAAGGGGAAAAAGTCTGTCCAGTAGTCATAACCCTATGACATGTTCCAGGGGAGCGTGCCATGCAGCCCAGCTATAATTCAGGAAACAAGCACTAAAATTCTCTTAGTCCCATCCCCAATATCTCCGTGGTTCACATCAAAAGGTTTTTGGTCTGAGGTTTAGTTGTCCAGAAAAAAAAAACCACGTGTATACAAATATGTGATCATTTCCTACATGCTAATCTTTTCTCCCTACGTTTTATAAGATCCTCCTCCCATCAGTGGTCTATACAAGGCTTAGCTTCCCCGACCTGTGGACTGTTAAACTCTGGATTTAATTTCCCATTCAAGTTACTGACAGTACTTAACCTCAGCTGAGATAATAATTTAACCAAGGTTAGTTTTTGCAGGTATGTATTTCCAATTTTTCCATTGTATAACTATATAAACAAAACCAGAACATGACCTGTGGGTTTTTAAAGACTCCAGCATACGCATGTGGGATATACTTTAAGACTGAATGGCAAGTTCTGCAAACAGACACAGGAACTCTTCAGCAGCAGAAGCACTACAGGAGAGCCCAGACGTCTCACTGACCTGCTCTGGCATTTGGCATAGCAGAGTTGCTATTGCATCAACTCCTTGTGGCAGATAACTAACTCTCAGCCCTTTTTGTGCTCTAAACCACGATAAACACAAGCCTTTGGAGATGCTATCACAAATACTTCCAGGTCTAAAATGTGAAGAAAATCGTTGCGCTACTGCAAGATGCAAATTTGTAGAAAGACTTCTCTGCATGAGGGACATGTAACTGCAAAATTCAAGTGTAAATACGTTTCACTGAAAACAACCACGTATTTGTTTCTGACTGGATGCCACTCTCTGCTCTGAGCCAGTCTGAATACACATCTTTGAAATTACCTGAGTACTAATTGCATGTACATACTGTAACTGTGGGACTGTTGCACAGGTCATGACTCACTTACACTGAAGCCATCCTCCTTACCAGTATTTTTCAAAAATCTTCCAAAAGAAAAACTATAACTTTTTAAAGGAATAAAAGAAGTGGTGGAGATATTGTTATCACTGTTCGGTTTCTATTCAAGTACAGTCACAAATACCAAAAGAATATTTCTGGAAACATTTTACACAGTGACAAATGCAAAGTATTTCAGCTGTGTTAACATCCATCCAATTCTAGGTTACATTTTGGCATTTCAGACAAAAGACATCCCAGCAAAAATTAAACTGAGGAACAAGTAATATAATTATGACAATTTATATTTGTAACAGTTGTGAATGGTAGCATCAGTGCTTGCTAATCCTTTGATAAATTCTTGTTACCTTTCAGTTCCCAAACGTATCTATGCAAGTATAAAGCATATTGGAGGCAGATGCCACAGCAGATGAATGTGTTTGCCAAGTGCTGTTTTGTTTGTTGGGGTTTTTTTCATCTAGGTATTCTTAACTGTCATGTTACATGCACCAAACAGTTCTTACTTCTGGCACACTTCGTGCAATGTTCCGGGACATTGATTAATACAGCTGGGTTTTTTCCCCATTCTTCTCCCTATTCTCTTTCCCACATCTTCATGTTAGGCCTCATCTCACAGCCTTTTCTCAGATGAGTAATATCATTTACTCCAGTGGCACTACTTATGTGAGTAAAAGAAATAAATAGCAATAAGCTTGAATGGACTGCAGAGTCATTCATATTTGAGCTGATCCAGTAAAGCTTTTTTTTTTCCTTTCTTAACCTTGAAACATCATAATGAAATATAATAAAACAGAAGAAAAACTGATTTCAGGACAATCAAATCTAAAACTGGGTTTCTTTTACAACGACTCACATTAACAGCAACATATCATCTGCTTGGTTATTTTAAGCCTTATAGGCAGAAAAAAAAACTGGAAATCCTTACTTTCACTTATTACCTGAATTTGGAGACACTTCAGACATCAACAATGTTGTATCTTTTTGTAGTTTTACACTGTCTCCCATCATTGAAAAATCAGAATATTTTTTACCTTAATTTAATAGGAGGGAGGTTTCATGTCATCTATGGTATTCACCTGTTTTGGTCCTTAAATGTCTGTAGGGGCTTGAGTTTGATTTTTATAAGTTTTGGAATTCATTCACTTTCATTGCCATTATCTTCTGGAATTAAAGAGGGGTTGCTTGGCTGCATAGTGAACACAGAAGAGGGCATCAACCTCATGCATTACTTTACAGACTGTTCCTGCTTTTGAAAGGACTGAGTGTACACACATGTGCCTGTAGGTACATAGCTTTATGAGAGCATGCATGTATGCAAACAATATTGTCATATACAAAGGCTGGAAAGGTTTGGGAGCTCAAAAGCAATATCTTTCCCCTCTAAACTGCTTTATTACTGGCATTCCCTCCCACTCGGGCATGCGTTCAGCTGAGACTAGGCCAAATTGGCAGTCATTTTCAAACCGCTTGGCAGCCCCATGATCCCTGGGAGTTTTCAGCTGACATCTCTCTCTCAACCAGTCTATGCAAGGGTCAGTGGGAGACCTGACTCCCAGGCCCTGGCTTGCTCTGGCTGTGTCATGAGTCAGGACCAATATAAATTAAAACCTTAAAGCCATACTGTGAAGGCATTCTTCACCCCCTGAGGTATTTTTTTTTTCCCTGTGACAGATTGCCTTTCTACTAGTTTCCTGTGTTTTTATTCTTGGATAATACAGTAACAAGTATGTTCCTTTGGGTTGAAGAAAGGGGGAACATCTGGTGAAGAGAGAGTTAAACTTCCACCAAATTTTTAATATTTTTGGTACATTTGTTGATGCTCAACAAGCAGGAGTGAAATAATAATAATACTAGGGGCTGCTTATCACTTACAAACAATAGTCCAATGACAATGTTCACACTGACGGAAAAAATGGGAGTAGAAATTAATAGTGACAGTCCTGCAGGAAACAAGGGAGAAATTGGATACCAAGTTATAAAATACAGACTAACCCAATAGGCACATGCTGCTGTTATTATATTAATATTGTTAAAAATATCAAAGCACTTTAAAAATGGAATTGTACTGTAGGTAGATGGACAGTATTATTTCCACATTCTTTTAAATAGAAATTTTCACTCCTTGTTTGGCTTGGAGGCATGGATGTAATTTGTTGCTCAAAAACCAGTGGCTGAATGCTGTGAAAAATAAGACTCAGGATTAAAGTCTCCCATCTGAAGGACAGAATCAGGCTACACAGAGAGCTTTCTCTGTTATTAACAAAACCATCTGAGTCACTGCAGATATGGATTTCACTGATGTTCACAAGTGGGGTGGGCTGTGTTTATTTAGTTAGTTAGAGAACAGGGAGAGATTGTTTTTCCTTTGTGCAAAATAAACGGAGGAAAGAAACAACCAAACTCATGTAAATAAAGAAGTAAACATGAATCTCGACAAATTGCACCCACTGATGAACCTAATCCCACAGGCCAGGCTCAGACAGGTACAATCCCTCTAAAAAAAAATCAGTGGACTACTCCACATAGATGAAGTGCATAATATGAGCTGTACATCCTGAAGGAAAAGACCACGGCATAGGTATTAGCAATTCAAGATGTTACTGCAGCTGCTGTGTTTTCCTGCTACGCTTGTACAGTACCTAGCACAGTGGAGGCCGATCCCTGACATATGCATCAGAGCCTGGATAATAACAATGCCTCACAGGAGTGCAATTTCAGCTAAAATCAGGGGATTAGGGAATCGATGTGGCTTCAGATAATGCCTCGAGAGGGAAGGGGGTGCAAGATAACCCTACAAGAGGTTTCTCCTCCATGCAGTCCCCAGCTGGAGATGAAGGATGGCCATTGCTTTTCCCCCATCTGAAATGCTGAAAGGAGCCGTGAGAAGCAGCATCGGTACCCAAGGCCGAGTGATGGAGACAGCATCTGGCTCTACCAGGGATGCATCCCAGATGGGCATGCACCTCCATACCGCCCCAATGCTTGACGCTGATTAAAAGACTTGATCGAAACCTGTGAAACAAATGCACTACATTGCCCCAAAGTCTCTTCTCTTTTATAGCTGACTGTGAAAAAACATATCTGTTCTCTCACAGCTACTTCAAGCAAAGTCCACAACCCATTTTCTTTCAAGGATTTTTCTCCATGCAAATAATTTCTCTCCCCGTTTTTAGTAAGGACATGTTTCCTCCCCTCTCAGCGCTCCGTGAGACAGACCTTCATGTTCTACCAGACACCAAGACTTGACTTAATAAGCAACGGGGGTAAAATATCCACTCTTTACACGTAGGGTATCCTGAGGTACATACAAGTGCCGCTCTAAGATGTGATAAAGTAATCTAAAGCCAGGCCCAGCCTGCCAGTTCAGGCCTAAAGGGATTTGATTCAGTGTCAAAACCTTTGGCTCAGGAGGTCACTCTCTCTTCTTGCATTTTTTATAACAAAGGCAGAGGGGTGGGGGGGGAGGGTTTCCTCCTTTTTTTTTTTTTTGTCTTCTGAATTCATCAACTGTTGTTTGTTGAGCAGCAGGCCTTTATTCAGCCTACTGAAACATTTTCATTAGACAGAGGCCTCTGAAGTACGCTGGCGGCTGGGACCGCGTGAGGACAAAATCTTAGGCCTCTCCAGAAGCCGGCTGATTGAAATCAGCACTGTGTCAGGGGCTGTCATATCTCAGAAAAGACATAAAACACACGGAAACATCAATAAGCAACAAGCCTCTGACAGCTCTGAGACATTCCAGCTGACAAGAAGAGAAAAGGGGTAAGGTTAGGGCTCATGGGGGATATTTAAAATGCCTAACAGCCAGCCAAAGTGTTGGCAGGCTTCAGGGAGGCCCAGAAAAGACAAGATAAAGTCTATCAGGTTATCACCTGGTTCGAGACGGATCCCTCACAGCAAGGCCACA
>WEKW01032575.1:42476-60973 GCA_013389905.1 Sula dactylatra | reverse complement strand
GACACAACGGCTTTTTTTTTTTTTTACTATTATTATTATTCTTTTATTATTTATTTTAAAATGTATCAGAGAAACAGACTGCATTTACACCAAGGTTACCCAGACAACATTTGTGCCAGAGAAGATTAAAAAAAAAAAAAAAAAAGGAAGAAGAAAAAGGAGAAGAAATGTAAAAGAGGGAGGACAAAAAGAGAATCCTGTGAGTTAAAGAATTCTGCTTCCAGCTACCATGTACAGAAATCAAAAAGGATTAACAAGTTTTTTTTTTCATTTAATTTCCTGTACACCAGACGCTTTTGTTAAGAGATCAGAGATATTGCTATTTATTGAATTTTTAATATGATCTTTATTAAAAGGCAGCACACATGTTTGGTTTTCTTTTTTTTTTTTTTTTAAACATGCATGGGTATAAAAATCAAAGCACAGGAATGAACCATGGCTGTTTGATTTTGGTCTCTTAATATTATGGTGATTCAGACTCTTATTTAAATTTTAAAATAATAAAAACCCAACCCACGTAGAAACTGCCCCTCATCCTCCTTTTAACTGATGTCTATTCTGCTAAGTAAGCTATGGGCACAGAGCAGCACTTTGACTAATCAGATAATGAATTCTGCCTTTGGAGTCAGTGTAAGACCAAGAAATGAGGTGCGTAGCTGAGTAAAAAGGTCTATGTATAATTATTTTACATTTTTAGATTACCAATCACATGTTCAAAATTTCACCATCAGCTTGCAAATCTGTAATCGCCATTGTACACATTCATTTGTTACATATAATACCCCCAAGGTTAGGCTTCAGCATGGATTGTACTGCTACCGAAAGGAGTAAAATCCATACTATGTGACCCTCTCCCACCCCTTGGTTCTGGGTGCTAAGGAACAGGACTGATTTTGTCCTGGAAGAGATGAGATCGCTGGAGCAGAACCTGTTTTGTCCAGTCATTTACAAAACACATCAAACCATCCTCTCCAGTGACAGTCAACAACAATTCCAGCCTCTCCTTCCTTAAATATTTGGCATGAAAAAAGTATGACAATTTCTTAAGGTTAGTCTTGTGCTAAAATCTAAGCAAACTCAAGAAGGAACAAAAACATATCCAGACCAAAAGACATATTTTCTTTTCTATTTGCAGCTCTATAGTTTTTCTTTAGAACCTGTAACTATATTCCGCAGCCATTAAAAAAGCAGATTACACTCAGACTTCATGAAATACCCTACTTCTTTCTTTGTTACCGTGCTCATATTTGTGTAAATCCAGAGGATTCAACCTAGTTTTACAGGGTATAAATATTATTGTGCTAGTCTGAAGCTTGGGAGACTGAAGTTCAAATGCTTTCTTCTGCCAGACTTCAGTTCTGTATGACCTGTGAATCACTTAGTCTCTTTGACAAAACCTTCTGTAACGTGAGCTCATGGACCTCAGGAGTGAAGGTGGCCATGAGCTCTAAACCTCATGTTTAGTTTCTTTTTCTGGCAAGGTTTTCCCTTTCTGGCACATCAGCTGGATTTCATAGTGCCTGTAATCCCATATATCTTTGTGGTAGATCATGACCGGGAACTTCACGCTAGCAGCCTTGTGGGTTTTTTTGACCATAATGTCATAGCAGAGCAGGCAAACTAGAGAGAAACTGCTGGAGCAGCCACAGAGAGCCAGAAACTGTCCCACAGGTAGCTCTGAGGAAACTCCAAAACCTAACCAACATGGACAGACTTTTCTTCCCATTATTTATAAGGTTGCTGCTGCACAGCAGTGTAAATACAGCTTCTGGGCTTCAGCTTCCAAAATGTGAACTGGGAGTAACAGTTCTCCCCTGTGGCACTTGCTTGTCGTGAAAAGAAATTAATTGTAAAGTTTGAAACTTCTGGACAGCGTGGGTCACATACTTTAGATGGAAATAATGCCTGGAGTCCTCTGCAGTGTCTCATGCAATAAAGCAAGAGCTCAGTATTGGCTTAAAGACCTGCTCCAGTATACAGCAAGAGGCATGGTCAACATTATGCATAATCAAGGGAAAACAGTAAAATGTGTTTACATAAAACATTTCTACACACCCATCAGGTTTATGAAAGAAAATTAGTAAGAAGTTACAAATTCCTACTTAGGAAAGACAAAGATATTATTTTTCCTCGTCCATTGGAAAGGTATATTCTGCTGACTAGCATGGCACGAATTCACGAACACCGGAAGATGTGTATCACCCAGGTTCTTTTCATCAGCCTTTTAGATCAAAAGCACTCTTACAAAAGGTGCCCTGAGCCTGAAGTGAGGACAAGTCTCCTGACTGAACACAGCATGTGTCAACCTGAACACCCTTTGACCCACCAGGTTATTTCTACTTCTGGCACTAAGAATTCCAGAGAGGATACCTCATCTGTGTCTTTTCTTTTTAATGGAAAGCTGGAGCTATATCTAACATCAGAAGTAATTACTCACTGTATCAATAATTGTGAAGGGTGGTATGCAGATCACAGATGGCCTGTGGGGAACAGCAGGCATAGACAGAATGGTCCAGGTGCTATTTGATGTTGGTAGAAGTTAGAGCCATCTTCCAGCTTGGCACAAGAGACTTTTTTAAGATCACTGCAGTGCAAAGGTGAGCTTTCATATGTTCCTGCATATGACCTGTGCTTTCTAAAAACCACCTGTATCTCAGGATCTAGCCAAAAATCTGAAGTGATATGGGCTGTTGCGGTTTTTTTTCCCCCCTACAGAATTTTCTGAAAGGTATTTTTCCAAAGGTATTTTTCCAAAGGCATTTAACAACTTTGCAGCAGAAACTATAGTTCAAAATAAAAGTAAACATCCATTTTTTCCAGCGTTTTGAGCAGGAACTTTGTTTCAGGTACAGTGGTCAAAACAAGATTCTCTTCTTTCACTAAAGAGAAGAATGCCAGGTTTATATTTTTCCTCTTTTGTCCTTCCCTATTTTTCTTTTGAACACACTTTTTGAAGGAAAAACAAGATCAAACAAAAGACTTTTTTTTCCCCCTTGAGACAAAAAAAAAAGGTACCAGGACTCCTTACTTCTTAAAAGAAGTCCACAAGATGAACTGAAATACATGAGGGTTTTTTAGCCTCCGTGTAAAGACTGAGTCTGTGGAAGTTGCACTGAAAACCTGCCGAAGAGCCTTCTAAGACTGAAAAATCAGGTTCACTGATCACTTCCTTTTAAGTGTATCTGGCAACTAGTACTATTTTTATGTCTTAGACAGAAAACTGATTTCTATGTAGTCTATAGCTATTAGGGATTTAAAATCCGCTGGTATGAGGGATTGCCTGCTATGAGACACAGAGTTGCTTCTGACTGCAGTAATGACAATCTCTTTTGAGCCACTGGATTCTTAGAACCCTGAGTAGCTCGACTTGAGACTGCAGCACCAATGAGCTTCAACTTGTTTCAGCTGAGGAATTTTACACAGAATTTTACAAAATGATCTACTGAAAACTTAAATGGGTAATTAACAAGCTTACAAATAACAGGCTGATAGCTTACTTGCATGTCAGTGGAATTTAAACGTGATAAAGAACTCTCACAGCAAGCCAGGCTGAAACATGACTACAAGTACCACAAATGGGATACATAGCAGAGTGGAAGTGGCCCATTTCCTTTTGCAGTAATGAAGTGATTTCATTAGAGGTCAAAATAGTTCATTAGCATGTATCATTATGTATCAGTTCAGGATAGTATAGTCAGAAGGTTTTTTCTCCCTCTTTCCTTCAGTGCATGGAAAAGTATGGTCTGAACTATGACGACCATCTTGATGATCACTGCTTGGCCTGAATGCCAATATATAGTCAATCCCAGAAGTGAAAACACTGGGAAGTGAAATTTGGGTACACCAAATTACTGCCTCTCTCCTTGCACTGACTTCTCATGCATGTCAGCAGAACTTCTAGAGGAACATCTACTGCTTCTTAGCAATATAGTACGTCTCTAGGATCTTTTTTTCCCAGAAATCTCTAGAAGACCTTTGCCTTTCTAGGCACGGGGAGAATCATGGGAAGGGAACGGACAACTATTCCCAATTCCAGTGACGTAGCCTGTTTCTCCAACACTCAAAGAGAAGCTGAATTGGATTTCACCCTTATAGCCAGTCCAGCTTGTCAAGCCCCCTACACTAAACAAAAAACTCCCATAAATTGAGGTGAGAATAAGGAATGAGAAGGGGTGAGTAACTTCCAGATGAGAGTAGTAGTAACTCTAGTGAAGACGACTATGCATGCTGCTGCAGCAAGAATACATAGGCAGGGATTAGGAAAGAACTAAAACACAGTTTCCATAGGTGAGTTCAGGAGGATTTATGTAGTCATCCAGTCTCCACCATCTAGTGAACACTCAAACTGGAATTGGTCTAGGATGAGTGTCTCCTCCTGCAAAAATGCTTTGCCCAGGACTTTGAAGCTCGTTGCAATGTTCGCTTGGCTTTGACTGCAAAGGCAGTAGTTCTTGGAGTGCCATCACTAGTAAGGTGAGCAGGATTTACTATGCCTTGAGGTAATTACATGCAGCTTCAAATTCAATGAGTTCAGTGGCAATGAAAAGTCCAACGAAGTATCATGTTTACAGGAACACGTGTTCATGCAGTGCACTGCTGCAGTCAGAACTGTGAAAATACCTTTTCTAATGTGTGCTGGGAATTAATTTTCATGAAATGGGAGTGCAGTCCTGCTGAATTTCCCCACACAATCTAAGTATATGCCATCAAGTACCTCTTCTTGAGGAAACCTGTTAGGTTAGTTAGTGCCCAAAAAAGCCACTCATCAAGTAGTGTGACTGTTGCAATTTGTGAGCTGTGCTCACTGTCCTCTAGGCTTTGATTTAAGAGCATTATGAAACTATGTAATTTTGGTGTAGTCTTTTTATTCCCATGGCAATTTATGTCTGTGGGTAAGCATTTTATTTTATCTGAGCCATGGTGCCAGAGTTATTTTCTGAAGCTCTTGAGTTTCCCTTTGATGCCACTGAAATTAAAACCAGAGCTGCAGATAGTACCCATGCTGTTTGTCACAGAGTCAGAGGTTAGAATGCATTTGCTGCTATTTATTGTGGCTCATCGACTGCAATAGTTACTGCTGCTCTTCTCATCATTGATACAAAAATATTAATAACAGACAACTCAAGAGTGGCATATAACTGACTTTGTCAGTCACCATCAGCATTATAAAAAAACACATCACACAAGTATCAGCAAATCTCTCTGCTGCGGTAATCTTACTTGCCTTGGGAAAATTTTAATTAAAAAGATTAATTCCAACCTTAAATATTTTATTATTTAGACAAACAATTTGCATCTTTAGTAATTAAACACTAAAAGATGTCTCTGCCTTTACTATGAATAGATGGTTTACAATGTTAAAAACTACACTGCCCAGTATCAATTTATTTCTAAAATACATCAAAATTTCCTAGCTTTGCATAAACAGCTAATCCTGTAAAGAGCTAAACTACATATTCTTAACTACAACTTAAAAATTACACCTAAATTTTCTTCCTGTCTACTTGGCATATCCTTACCCTAACCCAGGTCTGAAATGGGCACGAGGGAGTGATGGCATTTTCCAAGATTTTTAATCAGGAAAACATTTGGCAATGCTTACATTAATAGATCAATAATGGCCACTCATATGAACTCCCTGAAGGGCAGGTCTGCAACACAGTTCAAGGTGGCGTAGCTATGAGTGACGACAGTTACCAACAGGTGTATGATATCATGGCCTTCATCACTCAACTGTGGGCAGACCTTGCACAGCCCTCTATGAAGCATCTTAGCTTGTACTAGCCTGAACACAGAGAAGTCTAAAAGTACTCCTTCAGCAGTCTGCTATGTTCCTTACGGCGTAGGAGACTTTGCAGTCAGCTATAGGCGCAGGGGACCATGCAAATGTTTACTTTGGGATTTTAGTTCATTTTCATTGTTTTATTTTAAAGCAGTCAGAACATCACGCTTCTCACTCTATACTGTGTTTTCATGTTTTTACCCAGTGTTTAACTTCCAGTCCTCAACATTTCTTGGAGAATTCTGTGCGGGTTTTGGCAAAAAAAGGACTTTTCCTGTTCTACAGGACGTCTTTGGTGCTCTGGTCCTCCACCTGGAGAGAAGCACTAGTGCTTTCACTCAGTGAGATCACATTATGCCTGGGGACCCGTACAATTTGTGCAACTGCATAGCACGGCCCCACAGACCAGTAACAGTCCACGAACCACAGTTAGGAAATATAAACATTGCTCTGGGACATAGCTATGACAGTTGCCAAGAAAGGAAATAAAATGTGGATAGAGAAGGAAGTAAAAAATTTATGGAAATGGTTTTTATAATCCCCATTCTCAGATGCCTCCACCGTCTAGCCCCAGTCTTTTACCCCCCAAAGGTCAGTCAGAGCAGAGAGTTTATCAATAAGCTGCAGACAGAAAAAGTAAAGCATGTACACCAGAAAAGTAATTTGAAAATTAAGAACAAATGTACACTTTAAAATAATATATAATTAGCCCTTTTTAATTACTTCACTACCTTTTAGAAAAAGGGGATGGAAGTTCAATAAAATGAGATGCTTTTTATTCAACTCTAGTGAAATTAATTTACATACTCAAATTCTCTTTAATAATTCCATGATATGGTAGGTTTCTTTTACCTAAATTTTAGAATATATATCTATGTAATAATTATCTCAGACTGCAAGTACTGTTGCAAAATTCTGATATGTTCTGGAACAGAATATTATTAGAGGAAAAAAAAGTAATTTCATTACTTGCCATGAGTCTGATTATGCATCCTACAATGCAGGTAGAAGATAGAAGTGCTCTTTCCTTTTAAAAAGAAAGAAAAGAGGGCCATCAGACCACTATACTAGACATCCCATTTCTCCAGCAAGAATATACTATCTATCTGCAGCAAATCTGCTTCCAACATAATCTTTTGTTGCTCTTAATTATCTAAAACATCCAAGCCAGAAGCTCTGCCTTCTCTCCATCATTGCAGAGGCATGAATATTTTCAATACCTCATATACTTTAACTCCACTAATATGCAATATCAGACCTGTCTGTTCCATCTGAGAATACTCTATCACATCCTTTGATGGCAAGTACCACAGATGCTATTTACCTATTCTGTGTTCTGTTGTCTTTATGCCTAATCTTGACTGAGGTTTCAATAGCAGGATCTTGTAATAAATCTCTCTTCCTGAAGGAAAAAAAAGCTGTGCCTACAAGCATTCAAGTGAATAACTCTTGATACCAGTCATGAACTTAGATATGTTGCACTGTGACATAAAGAGCTGCTTCTAAGCCTAATAATTTGCCTGTGACCAGTGTTAATGAAAATTTCACTTTAGCTCAATGTACAAATATATATTTACCATACAGCTATCTATGCATGATAATATAATATTAATGCACCCAGCCAGAGCACAGAATAAATGTTATATCTAAAAGAATTCAGATAAGATTTTTCTTGCAGTTTTTCTAGGATGCTCAGTCTTTGGTGCTTCTAAGTAAAGATTCTGGGGAAGGGAACAGTCAATTCTCTGCACTGACTGCTACCTTCCAATTTCTCATTAGGGCTGTCTACTGCATTAAAACTGGGAGTAGATGTCAGTAGACCAGCATGATTACAACAAAATTTGAATATCTGTTTTCCAGGAACTCTTAAGTTTTACATCTTTCTGATCCAGCTTAATAGTTCCTATTTTGCTGATGACTCACATATAGCTATGACTCAAATAGAGCTAAAATGGAAAATATCATTAAAAGCTTTGTATTTTTTTATTTGCATTTAGTTTCTGAACTGTTTCTGACCTATGATATTTTCATAAATAGACTGAGACTGATAACTGTAACAATCTGCACATTCCTAAGGATAGATCACAAAGAATTTCTTCATTTGGAAAATGCCTAAAACTGATAAGGCTAATTTTGCCTTTATTCTATCCAACAGCATATGCCCAACCTAACAATACCATGCCATTATACTAACATAGTTTCATTATGCTGCCAAATTTGCCACAAACACTAACAGCCAACTTTTCTTAGGTTTTTATAAAGACTTAATGTAATATTTCCACATGCACAACATGTGTATGGTTACCAACTGATAACAAAACTAGTAGCATTCATTAAGTATTGCTATAAATCTCTCCACTGAAACAGCAATAATATCGCCTTCCAGCAACCACAATAAATGTAATGCTTAATCTCTCTCTGTGATATTGTATAACTCTAGCCTGCAGCTAGACTTCCACTGTAGGTGGTACTGTAGAGGATAAGTCTGTAGTGACAGCACATGATGTGTTCCTCTTTTCCAGTACATGGAAGTTTGTGAGTTTGAAAGACTATTTTTTTTTCCTTTCCAGAAAGAAGCCAGGATTTAGAGGGGGATAAGAAAGGAAAAAGAATGAAAATGTTTTAAGTGGTACAATACCACTCTTAGGGGGAACCCTATGCCTTTTTTCAGATTTTTTTTTCCCAAGGATGCATGTTGGATCTACGTCCCTTGAAACTTCACCTTATCCTCATCTTTGTGGTCCTCTACAGCTCATACTCTGCTTTACCCTTCTCCAGCACAGTGAAGCATAGAAATGCCAAAGCAGGTTTTGTGGGAATTCACAATTTTTAAGCACATCTCTGCAGTGGCTGGTTTTGACCAAGGAAACAAAGACACGCACACAAAAAAAAAAAATCTTTTTTTTCATGGCAGTTTTCAGTGGCACCTTCCAGATCACAGAAGTCTAGGCAGCATCAGAACAATATTCAATACTTCTGGGAACACACATCCACAGAAAACACCTTCCTTTTTTTAAATGTCTGTCCATTGTCCATCATTACAGTTCCTGTTTCCCATATGCTCCTATTTCTCACCATTAGCCATCTAAGCACAACCTTTGCTGCAAGCAGACATGAAAACAGTTCAGTTTGGTGCATCCCTGTGGCAGGTGGGGTTGTCCCATGGGCAGGGATCCACTTAGAGGTGCTTCCAGCACCAGCATCTAAACTGGGCATCCAGATTCCACATGGGGCTATGCAAGATGTCCCCGGTGCTTATCCCAAGAGGAAAGGCCAACTCCTGTAGCGTTTTCCTCCCAGGATATAAGGTGAGGAGGAAAACGGAGGGAGAGAGGAACAGCACTGAGAATCCTTGCACGACAAGGGCCATCCCGTTGGGGCAGGCCACGCGGCCGCACCACCAGGCACCCATATAAACTCTGCTCTTTGAAAAGCAGTGGCTTTGCTTGCCGCAGGCTCCTGCTTGCTGCAGACTGAAGCATGTGTGACAGCCAGCTGAGGACCTGGCCGAGGCCTCCGGCTGGCAGACCATGCCCTCCCAGAGCAGGGGCTGTCACAGTCGCTTGCTCCCCCTCCCCAGCGCTCCCCTGAATGTCAGGCTGTAATCCTGCCCTGCTGTTTCGAGGCTCTGAAAGCAAAGCTTCCTACCTTCTGCTTTGCTATTACCATAGGTATGTAGCACAGGGCTGGATTTGACCTAAATTTGATTTATTCATTTTTCCATTGCTTTACAGGGTACTTAAGCCCTAGGTCAGCAAAGCACTTAATCACATGCTTAACCTTAAGCACATGCTTAAGTGCTTAGTCAGGGCCTTGTTGCTATATAAAGAACAAAGCTATGACTCAATTTGAAGCAACTGACTTGAAAAATTGAACACCCCCCCCATTCTCATTTGCTTATCCTGATATACCTGTATAAGCCAAATTATTTACATTAAACGTGTTTAAATATATTCTGGTTTGAAGCCTAATTTATGAGTTTTCAATACAATCTAGACCAATCTGAATATTGGGGTCCCTGTAGGATTTGTGGCTATTAAGACAATTACAACCCAAGATGCAGAAAGTGATACCCTTTCATAATGTAACTATTACAATATATTAATATTCTCCTAATTCTAATGATTGATCTAATAAGAAAAAAGGATTATCTTTAAAGGTAAACTCAAAATGAGCAATTCACATGTAATACAAAGATACTACTTATAGCAAAATGCACCCATATGCACTCCACAGCTACATATGCAGTTTCAAGATTACTATTTTAAAATGTGTACTGCATCCTTATCTAACTTGTCCAGTAGGTGCAATTACTTGTAGAATTTGTTCTACAGTTCTGCAGGAAATTTTCCTTTTGCTCAAACAGTTCAGATTTGCCTCTGCTGTGATTTTCTTCTGACTAAACATCCCCTGAAACATTTTTTTTTGATGCTTCCCAGAATTACTGGCACTCTGATTACAATATCCTGTTGGATGGATACCATGAAAGCTGCTAGCTTTGGTAACTATATCTAAAATGTACAGAATGTCATATAAAGCAGTTTATTGAGAGGAGGGGGCCTGGACTTTAAACCAATAATAATTTTATATGAACTGGAAATGCTTATCAACTTATTTGCTTTTCAATATTATTCTCTTCACTTATGTTTAACAGGAACATTATACCACACGCATTTTATGCCATTATTAATTAGGAATGATTGTGTTCCAAAAGTTTTTTATAGGACTAGTAAGAAACTTCCATGTTTATTTTTATCTATAAAATAAATAAAATGCATTTAGAAAAAGCTTAAGGCGCACTAAGACACAGTTAATGTAACTAAGTCTCAGCTTCTCTGATGAAATCATCAATTCAGCATGAATACAATAAACCACTTACAAAGTATTTTCCACTACTCCATCAAAGGAGCATATCCTCAGCATCCTCCAGAAAACATGCAATATCATTTCTCTATGCTATTTCTATATGACATAATCATATTTGCTCTTCTTCCCCTGGAATGTAAGGAAATAAGACAGCAGTATCCTAAATAGTTATTCACACTAGAAAAGCTGTCCCCTCCTGAACTCCTTCCACCAGTTTAACCAGTTGTTTCATGCTGCAATTAGCCTCTCCTAAATTTTGGTAAAATTCATTCCACTGCAACAGGATGATTACTTTGGCTCCCTACTCTCACATCAGGGAACTATATGAGAAATGGGCATGAAAATGGCCATGTCCGGCCTGTTACAGAGAGAAAAATCACATGCTCACCACCCAGCCCAGCACCATATTTTCTCTCTTCAGCTTCTTGCTACACCCATTAAGCGAGGCTTCCCAGAAAGGACCACCATTCTTAGCCGTCCTTGAATCAGTACATCTCAGCAGCTTTGGGGCTTCCTAAGACAAAACACATATTATCTAGACATGGTCAGAAAAACCATATTCAAATGGAGCAGAAACATGAAGACTGACATAGGAGCACTATCTTCTGACATGAACTGCTGCTGGGAAGCGGCCGAGGGATGAGGGAGCTTCTGAGGGACAGCCGCAAGGTCCCTCTTCAGGATCCAGCCCAGAGTCAAGCGCTCAGGTTTCTAGCAGGGGATGAAGGTGGAGGGCTTTTGTTGTCTGCCCTGACATTTTTGATACACACATTTTAATTTTAAAAACAATCCTGAAAATTATTCCAAGCAAATTTGCATTAGTTTCACTCTTACCTTGCCACATCCAGTGCTGTGGAGTTACTTCTGATGTGTAAAAGTGTTAAATAAAATCGTGCTCTATTCGGGGGCTGGGGAAATCAATGTTTTCTATTACAGGATAGGTGCACAGTTTATTTTCATCCATTATATTCTCTGCACAGCAATAGCAGGCTCTCAGTTAGGAGATGAACCCCAACCACTTATTAGTTCATGGCTGGAAGCCATCAGCTCCACATTATACAAAATCCCTGATTCATCACTGCCTCTCTCCATCCTCACACCTTTCACGCCTTTCAACTCATGCATCTGAGGTAAATACAAAGTAAAGCAGTGGGAAATCACAACTAAAGTTTCTACAGTGAGTTTTACTGCATTTTACTGCCTTCTTTTCATTCTTTCAAATCCTTAAAAAGACCTATTTTCTTGTGGGTTTTTTCCTTCAAAGATAATAGTACAGACTTCAACAATATCTCTGCCAAAAAGGAAAACTCCTTGAACCTTGACTTTCCATCCTACTACACATAATGAGACAACTACTTAAACTGCATTTAAAAAGTGCTGAGTAGATGAACTCAATGCCTAATGATGTTACTCAGCTTGTCGGCAGCTGATTGACACTAAAAGTAATAAATTAGAACAGAAAATGATTTTACAAGATCCCTGGGATGACAGACAGGATAAGTGTAATATCCTCCATTACAGTTGTCACTAGATTTTATACAGTTCAGATCTGAACAGCCTCGGCAGGAAAGTGGAACAATTTCATGAGATAGATCTTCAGATGATGTAGAGTAGCATAAATCCTCTGAAGTTAAAGAAGCTATCCTGATTTATGCAGACAGGTATCTGGCTCTATATTTTTATACACATTTCTACTCAGGTATTGGAATTAAATCATTTGTTTTCCCATGCAAATCTGGGCAGAAAAAAGCAGAAACCCTGTAAGAGAGGGATGCTGAAGGCTGATGTCTTGGCTGTGTTTGTTTCTATCCCCCCCTTCCTCTTTTTAAAAGGACAGAAAACAGTATTTAGAGCATGGCATCACTGATTTCGTTGGCTGCCTTCATTTCAGGGAATCCCACTGTAAACCCACAGCTCTGCAGAAGCACCTTTTGAATCATTAGCATTCACTGTCAGAATCCTTTGTAGCATGTTAGGATGTGTAAAAGCAAGACAAAAGGCAAGCATGTGGATACTCCACCAAGCTCAAAAAGCCATTATGCCATTATTGTTTGGGGTTAATGAAAAGAAAGAATAAAAATGTGTATTTGAGCCCTAGCTATCTGTAAAGTCTAAATGACCGATCTGATGGGGGGGGGCAGTTTGCTGCTGTTTTTGTAAACTCCCGTTCATAAAACTTTTTTTTAGAAGAAAACCTAGTCTCTGCATGTACAGTTTATTCCAAGCTCAAGGATGACTGTGGACGATTTTAATCCTGCTTCATTCAATGAGCTCTTCTAATGCAATGATTTTCTCCATGGAAGACCTTAACCATAGTGGCCATTTGCAGCTGATGAATTTTTTTTTTTTTATAAATAATTTATAAAGCCACTGCAGACTTATACTTTTACACTGAGAGAAAGGAAAAAGGCGGGGGGGGCAGGATTGCATCTTAAACTCTATTTACAAATTTACCTTGGCAGGCCCTCTTGCTGCCAATAGGAAACCATGTTGCATATTTAATTTGCTCTTTTGTTACAATGGGGCTTAGGTTAGTTAATTTCAATTTTCGGTTTCAAAAGCTATCAAATATGGCTCAGATGAGAAATCAATTTTTCTCAGCTGCCTCTGTTTTTGTGATGGGGAGGTTTCCCATTGGCGAGAAGACAGCCACGTGACGCGGCAAGAGATTAGTTCACTAGACCCCGTGTTTCAGCCACCTCAATTACTGGCTGCCTCTTGTAATTTAGCCTTATAACACCTAATTTCAAGATAGAACTCATATTTAATTCATGAAAGCTTCCACAAGAGTAATTGTGAAATAAATTGCCATAGAAAATATCCATTTGTGACTCGTTTTAATTTTGTATGCTACTAGCACGCTATTTGTTCTACTTGTTTAACACTTTAGCACAAACATATTTTATATTGAACTTTATGGACTGCTAATAGGTTATTATTTTTCACTGTTTTCCCTTCACGGACACACCACTGAATGTCCCTCTCCTTCATGCAGCTCTGGGTCTAGCAACATTGAAATAGATGTGCTAAAACACAGAAACTTGTAATCTCCTAATTATTGAATGGATTGTTATGATCTGTTCATAACTTTAAAAGTAGCAGATAAAATCATAAGTGATGGTTTGTAAATGGTAGTTAGATGACAAGGATCATTTAAAGGGCCAAGGAATAAATACAGTTTAATTTCTGTAATGTTTTAAACAAACCCATTCATTACACATATTGATGTTTCATGATAACAGTGGTATATGTATTTTTAATTCTTTAACCAAAATAAATGTTTCCACTGTATACACACCATTTTGTCCTTTTCCTCCCTGTTGCTATGACAACAAGGTGGGTGAGGCCTCCTCAACTGCCAAACTCAGCTGTCATCCCTTCACCCTAAAAGCCTTATAATTGCTTTTATTTGCATACGACAATTAGGCAGGATGGCTCACAGCAAGAAAACCAACCTTTCTCTCCCCCAGTGCACACAACGCCAGCCTGTAATTTATAAAAGATACACGCCATGTGGTGGAGCACTAAAATAGAGTGATGAGTCCTTTCATCTGATTGTAAGCTATTAACAAAAGAAAACATCCCCTTTCAGGCTGTAAAAAAATGCCTATCTGGTGTGAACCTGGAGAAAAAAAAAAAGGGTGAAAAAAGAAAAAAGTTTTGCCTCCTCCATGCAAACCTTCACATTCATTATCACATTGAACTAGGCAAAAAAGTTTGAAAGCAAGAGTTACATTTTGGTACCTTATAACAACGGAGTGCCAGCAAAATTGATGACATGGTAAAACTGGATCTAGATTTTTGTCCTTGGATTACGTCACACTCAAAGATACCAACATGAGATGATAGTTCCTAGCCAGTTTGCTGAAAGCGCTGCAAGAAAAGCACGAGATGGGTCAGGATGTCAGACAAGGACAGTTGCATGGGAACCTAGAAGTTCAGTACTTTTAATAGCTCTGTTTCAGGAAAATATCTGTGTTCAACAAAGAGCTTAAGCTTAAAGTGAAGCATGCCTGCTTATATGTTGAGCTGATGTTGGAGCCTAAATACCTGCACAGCTTGTTCATATGAAGAATCAGCATCCAGCTAAATGTTTTTATGCAAGTTGTTTAACAATATGCTAGTGTTTTTAACTTTCATAATTACAAAAGTATCTTTCTCTAAGGAAACCAGTTAAGCAACCCTTCTACAACAGCCTCTCCTCCTTTCTGCTCTCTTCTGGAAGCTCTTCATGTAATATTTGTAATACCTGGACTGATTAAGTATCTCCAACCCTCAAAAATCCCACAAAAGACCCACCTTTCCTTTGACAGATTTTACATCTACAGTATCACTGGTAAAAGCACAGCATGTTAAATTTAGAGTTCAAAAAACAAATTGGATTTGGGGAAAGATACAGGATTTGATACTGGGAAAATTTGGAAGCCATAACGATACAAAAAAGCAATACATTCTCTTGCCGCTGTACAGCTAGCTTGATCTAAAAATAAACCAGCTAATACATTACAATGGCATTACAGCACACACATTTTTAAGCCTCTCTGACTTACCTTCCTCAGAAGGGCATCCCCACTGAAACTGGGGACACTACATAAAGGAGTAAAGCAGAACAGATCTAGGCTGGCTCAAACACAGGACTGATCTGTTGTCTCTCTGCAGCTACCTCTGTGACCTGATATTAATGAAGAGGATGAGTCGAGAGCACAGCTTGCAGGTATCTCATTCAACTTTGACCACCTTATTGCTCCAAACTCCACTTCAGCACATGAGACTTACCCAAACCAGTTTCAATGAGCATGTGGAAGGGGGAGGGAAGTTTGGAGGGGAGAGTGGAAAAGAGAATAGGGGGATGTTCAGGCATGGTACATGTGCTGTCAAGTCCTCTCGTGCCCTCCCTTCCTCATTAGCTCAGGCAGGTACTCACAAAACACAGCACACAAATTCCAGCAGACCATCCCAGCTTTTACCAGTACAGGGAGAAAAAAAATGTCAAATGACCACAAGCTCCTCAGTACAAATTTGAACAACCAGCAATTTTTGACAGTGCCTTGGACTGGCAGGAGATTCAACTCACACCTCTGCCGCTGACCCACAGGCTGAATCCCCACAAACTACAACTCACAGGCTTTCGTTTACATGGCTGCTCATACATGATATTGGTACTTTCTTTGAAGTTGTGCAAAGGACAGGAAAGTCAAACAGTTCATTCAGCACAGGATTTTTTTCCTAGTGCAATTTACTAATATTTTGTCCATTTTAGCTTTACAAGATCCAAATATCACATTTATCCATTAAGCACACGTACTCCACCCTAAATGGACTTGATCTGTTTGTCTTAAATTTCAGTATACTGTAATTCCTCTTCTAACTCCATGTTTCTCTAAGTATTTGCCCTATTGTTCTTAGTACCCTGTTCCTACTCCCAGTGATGAGAATTCTGTTGGAATCTCAGATAAGATTCTCAAAAACTCCAAGATGTAATTTTATATTTTAGATAATTTTTTAAATGAGCCTTTTCTCATCCCCATCTCCTACTGCTACTACCAAGTCAGTTGAATTCACCTATTGATTTCAATAGGAGAAATTTGTGCTTCTATGTTGGAACAATCTTTCATTGCATATTTAATCTCAAAATCATGCTGTTGCTGAATTGATACTTTTAAACAGCCAAATTCTTCCCTGGGATAAGTAAGTATAAAGGCTGCTAGGCCTTTTGGCTTCAGACCTGAAATTGGCCCATGACCTTCACAAGATACCAAAACTTGACTATAAAAGTACACTGTGAAAGCATAATATAATGCAGGGTTTCCCTAGGATCTGAGGAAAGTATTATCTCCTTCTCCATAAAGGACATACACCTTTTACACAAGTCGGCTTATTTTGAGCAAAGTGAGTTTTTTGCTCTGTGCTCAATAATCCATAGAACCTAAAACCACTAAGATTTCTTAAATCACAGAAGTAGGACAAGAGGTAAATGAAGCTTTGGGAGTCTTTTCAGTTTTAGCGTCTTCACTCTCTGTTTTCCAGATGCATGCACTTTTAAAAAAAAGCAAACCATGAACAATTAGCATAAGTTTACAAGATGAAGCTTCCTCGGGATGGTCCTAACGTGCACTCTCTGACCATTTACATGGATTTTATGTCACTATTGGCTGTTGCATTCAATAGAAACACTTACAGTACAACCACAGTGATGAACGCAGAGCCATTCATCACATTCACATAAGAATTAAAGCTTAATATACTTCTTTCAGAGAGCTCAAAACTCCTTTTCTACCTACATGGTAAAGCCTGTAGCTTTGCTGAAATTACTTCAGCTTTCCATCAATAAGAATTAGAATAGAATTTGTTCCAAAGTGAATACAATACATAAATTACGATTTACGGTCATATCTAACTGTGCCAAAAGTGCACAGAGTTGTCCGCATGTCTGATGGGAATATGCTGGGGCTTTGTTCAGACTTCTACTTTTCTTTTTCCTTTTTGCAAATTTTCCATATATAGAATAGGAAAAAGGACCTGAATGTCAAGTACAGATTTGTGCTACGGCATAGTATCTTTTTTGTGACAGTTACTGACAGGGTGACATCATAAGGTATAGGAATAAGGTATAAGGATAAATGTTACTTTGAAGTTCTGTATTTTCAGACCTAAATTTCTAATACTCATCTTAAAAATTGGGTTAACTTTTTTTCTGACCCTTTATTTGTGGTGGTTCCTAAAAGCAAACTGAACCAGTTGGATTTTGCACTTACACTAAAGAACACATTAATGTGCGCAAGAAAGGAGGAAAAGAAAGATAATTGTTAAAAGCTGTGAATACCAATAACCGATACATGGAAAATGAAATAAACTTATAGGAAAAAAAATTGATAATATCCCTGCATATATCCAACCAACCTTTAGTAACGGAACGAGGAGGAAGTGAATGAGTTTTACTTCCCTTATACGAACAGGTTAAGGTGCTTCTCTGGTTCCACTTGTCTGTATGGCAGGGACAGGTTTGCAAGTTTTCACCATTTTTTCTAAACAATAAAAAGTTGTTCATTTGGGATATCATGAAGCATACACAAAGCTGCTCTTTGAACTTTAAACTGAACTGAGAACACCTTCAGGTATTTTCTTATCCACATTTATTTTGTAGGCAGAATGACCTCGTTCAATTTATAAGAAGAAATTTGCTCTTATTTCCACGGACCATAGAGGAGGTGGGATCAGGCTCTCACTGATGTTTTGATTATCACAACAGAAAAATGCCACTAAGTAATCTTTCATGCAGACATTATACAGCAGTTCACTGTACTTTAATCCATCTCCTCCTACTTCTTTTTTATTTCCAATAAAAGGAACAATGTACACTCGACATGAACTCTAAGATTTAAATGAAGCTTCATGCGTGCTAATATTAGAGAGACATTAATAATAAATTGGGAAGCAGGCAAGTCTAAGATGATTTCTGACTTGGTTTTGTACCTCAGACACTAGAACTTGAACTGCAGAGTTTGACACTGACACTTTTTAGGGAACAAAGTCTCTCTCCTACTACCTCCTCCACCCCCCAATTCAAATCTCATCTGAGAAGTGCTGAAATGAAGCTGTCACTCAGGCCTGCTCAGGGACCTGTCAGCAAAACATTGAGCCTTTTCATTTTGATGGGTCAGCCTGCAATCCCCTTGAAAGAGAATTCCGTGCCACTGTGGTTTTTCTTTCTGCAGAAATTCTGAATTCTAATGAAACTCCAAATCGCTCAATAAAGGCAGGGGCATGGGGAAGTAATCCAACCCAGATCGGAGTGAAATTTGTATTTTATCTTTTTTTTCCCCCAGACCATTATTCTAATAGCACTCAC
>WEKW01032575.1:1957-37828 GCA_013389905.1 Sula dactylatra | reverse complement strand
CCCCAGTCCCCTTATAATTGGTTATGATGTTCAATATAAGGGATAAATGAGTGCCCCTCACCTGCTTGCTCACAGTATGCCACAAAACCCTGAAAGGGTTAATTGGCATTTTAAGAAAAGGTAATTGTAAAGTGTATCTGCTGGGGTTATCCCCAGAATTGGGGGGGTGGTGCATAGGTCTCCCACCCACTGGAGCATCTCACATCTTGAAGAGCATGCTGAAGACAAAAGCAGTACTACTGCTGTTTCTTGATTTTCACTTTCAGATCTAACTGCTAACCCCCAATGTGCTCTGTTGAGTTTACTATATCAAGCTACTACTTACAGCAGAGTATATGTACTGTGTCTTGACTGTAAAATTATACTGACATTGTAAGCATAAATATAAATCTGTGCATGTGTTTAAATCATACATAATTTACTGCTGGATTTATTGGTTGCAGAGGAGCAACACACTGACTGGAGTGGGTGCTCTAAAAAAATTGGATGGAGAAACTGGCTATGCTTCTATATTTTTTAAATAAACCAAACATTTCACTGAGTAAAATATATAACCTGGCATATGAAAAGAAATGTTGTTTTAAGTAAGTGAAAAGTCAAACTGAATCTGAGCAGGGTCATAGATGCCCATTTTCTTACCATATCAAACCCTCTGCCAGTTGTTTGTAGATGCTCATAACATTTTTATGGTCTGAAAATATAAACTTCATGTTCGCTTTTGCCAATTGAAACTTTTTCCATGAAGTTCTTCTAATGCATTCCAGTAAGTGAGTAAAGAAAAGTCATATATACTGGAACACAAAGGAGACACTTTTCTTCTAGCTTTAGGCTGACAAATATTCAAGAAATAAGTCCAGTTTGGGGGTTTTATTCAAGCACCATTTTTCTGGTCACAAGAGTTGATTCCCTTATTACTTTTCTTTGGAGCTTGACTTTAGGTATTTAGTCTGCAAGAGGCAGAGCTCCTTTATCCTGCACTTTTTTTATAATGTCATTCATCACCGTGTACAAAAAAAAAAAGAGGTGGCTTTACCCCTTTAGCCCTAGATTCATCAACCTCTGTGATCAGTGATTCCTGCCCTTCACACCTGTTCAAACTGAGATTACACCCATAGTGTCAGACTATAGAAATGCTTACTGTGAGGAGGATGGCAGAATGGGTTCCAATATGTTTTCTACTCACATTTAGGATTAAATTCACCACCCTGAAGAAAACCATTTCTTACAATGAAATCAATGGAACTATTTGTATAAACACACAGCAGTAAAGGAACGCTGGACACCTTGTCATTAGTAAGTATCTTAAATCTTTAGCATAAGAGTTTCATTAAAAAAATCCTATTCCACCCCTCTGCTCTAACCTCTCATATACTTGTATCACCCCACTTTCTGGAACTAACCCACTCCTCAGCAATAACTCTTTCCTAATTTGAAGAAAACATCACATCTGGTTTGGAGCAGAATATTTCTTTTAAGAAATCAGCTACGATCTTAATGACACTGTATCACATCCTGTAACACCTTCACAGCTGGACAACTCATTTTTAGTACTGATATTTTTTGCTGTGAATTTAATGCAGTCCTACTTGTCTAACCAAGAGGTTGGTCTTGTTCATTCCACAACATCATATGAACATACAAGAAAAAGCATGCTTGTCTACCAACTTCCACATTAGGTAACAGAAACTGAAAAAATCATTTGCTAAGGCTCTTGGAGGGCATCAGAGGTTTACTATATGGAGATGAGAGTTATAACTGCCTCTCATATTTGCTGGCCAGTGAAGTTTTTATCTGTACATGGTGGGAGCAAAGCACCTCTCCCAAGTAGGAAACCCTAGGAAATGCCGAGCCTGGCAACTCTCAGACAGCGTGAGCATTTGTTTTGTCCTATATTAAAGGTTAGTGACATGATCAAGGTCCCGATAATATTTTTCAGAATATTGGCCTTTCTTTTTCTAGTCCGCCATTAATATTTAAGAGTAAGTTCTAGCTGCTGTAATTTTGGGGTGTTCAAGTACAAATTAGCTGCCTGCACCTTTAGTAGTTATTTCTCCCAGTATATCTCTGTAATGGGGTATTCACTCAAATGAGTCCCAGTGAAATTCTTGTCATTGTTGAGCACGTCTCCTAGATCCTTTCCTCTTTGCTTTCTGCATTTTCACTTCTTCGTGAAGATGCTTAATGCAGTATAATTGAAACAATTTTATTGTCTCCAGCCATCCATTCTACTGTTTCAGTGGCAGAAAATACTGGTCAATTTGACAAGTTAATATGACTTTAGTGGTCATTTGAACTCCTTTAAGCCACTGGGTGTTAAAATTACTTGTCGTCCCCCTTCACCTGCAAACTGAATATAACTGGTCCATGACAAATGGAGGAGAAAATTCTTTTCCACCAAAAACATTTACTGAAACAGATAATTGCAAGTTTTACTAATTGATAGGGCATTGACTCTTCCTACAACAGTTCTGAAACACTTGAGAGCAGTATTTGGTACTCTCACCTGGAGCTCCACTGATGCCTTCAAACTTTAGCTTTTCTTCTTCCCACGGAGCTGGATCTTTAAACACAGAATGGGTTACACAGCCATTTCAATTTTATCTTTTGTATAGATCATTTTTTGTAATCTAATTTGTCTATTAATTGGATGCCTAGTGTTCAACAAATGCAGTTCAAGTTTACACATGAGCTTAGTGCTTTGACTGTATAACTGCTAGGTAGATATGTACAGTTAATATTGGAGCAACTGCCAAAAGAAAGGAAGAAACCTTTCTTTCTCCCCTCCTCCCTCTTTTAAGCATACCTAATTTGCCTGTGGAACTCAATATCAGTAGACACAATTAAGCCAAAAGCCTAAGGTTTTTTTCTTTAATGAATTCTGTTTCTGTGTATATCAACATGTCAGAAACATAGGTTATAATTTTTCAGTATCTCTCAAGCTTCCTTCTGAAACTGCCATGCAAAAAAAATATCATGTAAGTATAAGAATTATATGAAGGACTTGATCCTGTTCCCCTTGAAGTCAATGGCATTCCAATTAAGTCAGTTAGACCACACCATATTTTTACTTTAGATCTATTTTTTTAGATTATATGTTACCCTATATAGATTATACCATACGCTCTCATAACATCAGTAATGGTTCCCATTGACTTATAGCCACAACTACCAGAGAGGTATTGCGGTTAGCTCCTGCCAAGAGTTCACCCTGGGAAGTCTCTGATAAATCAATGGGAGCTCTATGGACTGGTTGTCTTCTCTGTTCCAGGAATAAATGCAAATGGTACCACTCTCTGGATACTTGTCTTCTGCACCAAGACCAATTCATCAGTGTGCTGAGAAACGCCATTCTGGTCTGTCCTAGTGCACCCCTTCCCTTTGATACCTTGCATTTTAGTTCCTATTCTCGAAAAAATGATCAATAGGAGAACACAGGTAGTGTTAAACTAACACAGGTTTCTTTGTGTCATTCAGACTATGGTGGAGACACTTTTCAAATCACATGAACTTGCTAATTTTAATGGGATCCACATAATGAAACACCCCACTTCAGAAACTTAAAACCATTGTGTCTTTAAATATAAACTTTGAGGACACATTTAGTAACACTATAATCTTGTTATAGGGATAATACTCTTTTTTTTTTAACAGTGATTAGCAGACTCTCTTAAAAACAGCATCAGTTTTTCCTTACAAAGCCAAAACAATTATTGCTCTGAAAAAAGGCTAGATGTCAGAAAACATAAGCTAGCTGCTCTTCCTAAAAACCACACATCTAAATTCTTCTGCGAGCCCAGTTTCCTACAGATTTCTGTCCTTTAGCCCTTGCTTCTCATCCATATCCTCACCATACGCTCTGTTCAGGAAGTACGAGGGATGTTGCAGCCTGCCAGCTGTTCCCAAAGCGAGCGTGGAAGGGTTGAGTCCTGCCCACCTTCCCCTCAGTGGGGGCACACCTTCGGGTTTCTCTCCTCTACCGATTTTCACCAAACTTACACGAACTTCATTATCACTGATATTTCTGCCCTTCTGTCAAATTTGGTTGAAAAAGGCAACAATACTAGGAGGGGACTGACGGGTAGAGCAAATGATCATGTAAGCCTCATTTTTGTAGGCACGCAGCCTAAAGGATGTCATAAAAATCTACGGAAAGTCTAAAGCCCTTCATTAGAAATCCTGCTAGCTGCATGATCTGAGTTAATGTTTCATTTGTATATGGGTGTGTATTTAAAGATAATTAATATTAGCTGTGACTTTTGAGAGTGGTATCAACACAGTCTCCCTTTGTAGTGCCTACAGTTTTGTAAATGCAAATAATTTTGAGTTCAGTTTTGCATTTTTAATTATTAGCAGGCAGAGTTCCTTTGGTATTTAACTGCCTAACCATGACTCAGGGTAGACACACACATTTGTGGCATTAATTGTGACCAGGATTTTCAGGTGTAAAGGAATCAAAGTGGATTTTTTAAAAAAAATTAACCCCCAAGTGAATCCTGAACAGAAGTAATTGAGATGCATGAGCTTGGATTTATTTTTTAAAGCTGTGGTCAAAGAGATTTGTTAGTCGAACTAAGGTAGTGTATGTAACATTAATATGAACTCACCGTGCTGTGAACACTTATGGTATAGTATTGGGGGGAAACATATACTGTGATATTAAAAAAAACCCCAACATTATTTCGAGGTAGGCATGCCAAAAGCAGTTCTCTGGAACAGAAGGTGGCCTAATTATTAAAAGAAATGGCTTCCATCTCTGTGATGGTCTGACTGTTTGTGGATAAAATCCTACAACTGTGAAGGGCCTCATGCACTGCAAAAAAAAAAAAAAATAAAAGGAGAAAAAAAAAATCAAAGTGTTCAGCAGCCTTACATCAGAGAGACTGTACAAGAAGGGTATCATATTTTTAGAGACCCCAGAATTCCTGAGCAAAGTAGTAGTTAGTACCAGGTCTACATCAAAAGAAAACAACATTCTGTGTCATCGCTGGCCTCCTCTGTGATGTTTTGCCCTCAGCTTCATAATACTCGGAAAGTCGTGGTTAAAAAAGACAGACTGTCCCTTTAAAATTAGATCATCCCTTTTATTAATATGCAGAATGAGTTGTCAATTGACCAAGCAACAAATGTACATCCTCATATCCTCATTTTCACTTCTATCTATGAATATTTTAAAACCCTAATGTGTGCTTGGCCATTTGGGTTTTAAGCAAAGACTTATCACAGTGTAAAACCCCTCATTTTTATCCCTTAGCTGAGGGCTTCTTTTTCCCTTTTCCAGGGTGTCATTAAAAATCTGATGCCAAGAGCTGGGACTTGGCAGGGTTTGCGATATAATTTGCAATCTGCAGTGTTTGCTGGCTAGCCCCCACCTGCCCCCCTCTTTTTTTTTTTTCTTTTTTTTTTTCTTTTTTTTTTTTAACCAGCCTGCCTGCTAGAGTCAATAGGGGGCATCCCTCATCTGTCTAAAAGAAAAATAGCAGCATACTAATTAGAATTCTATTTGCCAGAAGCCTCGGAGTTGCTGTGCTTATAGATTTCAAGCTTCTTTTGTTTGAATTAAATTGCCAACTTTTCCCCCCCCCCTCCTTTCCTCCTTTGCACTAGGCATGAGAGAGCGGGTGCCTTATTTGATTGAAAGAGGGGGTAGGGGGATGGGGAGGAGGAAAGCCTTAGCTATGGAAATGCTGAGGAAATGTCAGGGTTGTGTTTAAAAATGCCTGGTATGCTTTTCAGTGCCTGACTCCTGTCTTTCTAGCAGGGTTGTGGAGGGGAGGAAAGGGGGCCTGGCATTAAGTGCAGGCACTCTGCCCCTTCTCCCTGACACTAAAATTCTGGGGGAGAGCTGACATGCTTTTCCCCAGCTCAAAGCCAGATGGTTCAAGCTTGGATAAAACCTTGGGATGAGATCACAAAGCTTGTTCATAACAGAACACACAACATCTGTTTTTCTGTTAATACCTCCTTTTGTACGCATTGTGTGGGGTGAGGGAGGGGCCAGGGGATATGTCATAAATCCAAAGGAAAATGTCATATTTAACATTAATTTGTTTTCATAACCCTGTGAAAGAATTCAAGCTTTCCCCATTAAAATGTCATAATTAACCACCGAGAAGTTTTATTACAAATAATTTTTTAAGTTCACGAATATCTGAGCAAAACACACATCCGAAAGTTTTTCACTGCCCTTAAGCATCTGAATATACATATAGTATTTATTTTACATGTAAGGAAGAATTTCACAGAGCAAGCTTCAAGCACAACCACATTTATGCAACTTCATAAGTTTAGGTGACTAAATAATACTAAGACTGAGCTCACTTTCTATCATCACAAATTATGCCCATGCACAATACAGCCATTGACTCCAGCCATTCACAGTCAAGTCTCATGCACTGATTCACAACTGGGGATAAGCGAATCATGGGGACAGAAAAATGCATTCGATGATCTTCATATTCCTCATAATGACGGAATGCTTGCAAAGGAATAAGAACTCTTTTCAAATGCATTAATCAGTCAAATTTACTTGACATTTTCATGGATTTGCTGTCTCCTTACAAATTCTTAACAGAGCCCACCTATAGCTGTGGTGGGCACTCTCGGATGGCACTGCTGCTCTTCCCTATCCAGATAAGATTATATTCCTTACTTGATTTCTGGCATAAGTACTGCATAAATACTTACTATACAGCATGTTTAAAATTTTTGTATGCATCAGCTTAAAGACTGATTTCCTTACTGTTCATTCATCCTAGTGCAATTTTGTTTCATAAATGTCCATGAAAGGGCAACATATTTTGAACAAGATTATAAACATGAAAAAAGGAAATTAAGGCTAAATCCAAGTTTGCCTTGTTTGTCTGACAGTAGTTAAAATCAGTAATTTGTAAAGCCAAGTTCTATTCCTGAAAAATTTGACCCTCAAATTTGGTGTAAAAATGCTATTGAAATTTGCCATCATGTTTGACATAAATATTGTTTTAATTTTTTTCTTTTAAACTGTGAAATCTTTAAGACTTAGTGATGTTCTAATATTTTTATGGAATTCAGGCTCATGCCTGAAATACTATCTTTTCCTGTAAAAAATTATATATACTTTATCACAGTATATTTGATTTTGGCTTAGTAGATGCTGTGATTATTTTTGTACAGTCCTTCAAAATAAATTTCCTGAAAAAAACACAGAGCTAAAGTACCAGCTAACCATTGCATTTTTATATATTCATTAAAGATAAGATCTTAAAGGAAAGAGGGAAAATACAGACATTAGTAACTCTTACATATACTCCTTGGTGCTATTATATTTTAATTAGCACAGTTTGCAGGCTGTAACCTTTCCTAGGCCTACATGATGCATGAATATTTTATTTGCATTACTAAAAAGTAAAAATAATTTGATTATCATTCGTACTATTTATGATTACATGTTTCTAGACACGCACATAGTCTCTATTTATAGCAGACTTTAACATTCTTAAATAGCATAGAGTGCTGACAAGCAAAGTATTGATGTTTACAGTATCATGCAAACCCTGAAGCCAACCATGTTCACATCCCTTTGAATTACTTTTCCAATTCGAAGCCTCTAAGAACCCAGTCCTCCTTTATCTCTTCTCGTTATAAAAAGTGGCAGGAGGCAGAGTGGCAGAATGACCCACAAGATGGCACCTGTCACCAGTGGGATTTCTTCTGTGTTCTGCAGGCCAAATTTTGTTTGAACTCACTATGGCCTCTGTCATATCCTCATTTTCCCTTCCACTCTTGCCTCTCCTTCTTAATCCCCTTCGTGCAGGCTCAGGCTCTGTTTACCCAGCTTCCAAAACCTTTTTTCTGCAAGAAGCCAAAATATAACTTTACTGAAAGAGGGGCTCAGGATTAAGAGGCAAACCCCGTACAGGAGGAAGCCAGCTACACCACCTGCCGCCTTTGCCTGGCTTCACTTAAAGACAGTTTCTTCTGTATGCGATTACCAGGCTCATTCTTATAGATGTGCATCTGAAATACATGATTACTTTAGGTCTCAAAGGTGAGGGAGTTGATTAGCTCTCTAATGAAGCCTTTTGTTATTACTTACATACAAAGTACATCACACAGATGGAACGTACTGTAAGACCGCTTCCTTACGCTGGGCCAGAAATATTTTAACTGGTAAGATCATCTAGAGCAATGAGGCAAAAAGGTTTCTATAAATACAGAATCAGTGGAATATTTTAAAAAGAGATTAAAGGCAGTGACAGAAGACAACAAACAAGCACCATAAGAGCATTAGGCCTAATGCCCCAAAGATGAAACTGATAATTCATCTGCTACACGGGTCGTTTTGTACTTTGTTTCCCAACATCGTTTTGGACATTCACTAGTTGCCTATTATAGAGTTACAGTAAGTCTATAAAGAAGATGTTGATAAGCATCCCTCTTATCTTTGACTACACAAAGGACTAAATCCAAATGCTCTTGCAGAGACACAGCATCCACAGAAAAACCTACAAGCTGCAGGTCACTCCGTCATTTAATTTCACCAAGAGCAAAGGAGAATTGTTCTTCCTCACAAAAGGATACAGCAGACCTGTGCGGAGCCTGGAGAACCAAGCAGCTCTTCTCCTGGGGCATGCACCCATTCTGGCCCTTGCTGCTACTCTACCTCCACCTCCAGCTTTGAAGGCTTGCCTGCTCTCAGGTTTTCCTGTATCTTGTTGCGCCTGAGCACACCACATCAGGCTGTTGTCTCTTCCATTAATGTCTTTGTGGCTTGAAAAGGGAAAATATCTTATACCCTCTTCCTAATTGTTCTCATTCTTCCTTCTACCAACTTCAAAAATGCACCTAATTACCACAAAGCATAAACACAGTCTTTCAGTAACCACCAGTAAGGGCAGGAGGGAAGAATGGTTCAAAGTTTTCCTTTTTCCTAATGAAAGAGGGCAGAAGCCTCAAGTCTTACCTAAGGAAACATAAGTCGTTAAGACTCTCATAGTTTCACCAAACCTAGTTAAGAAACTCTTGTTTACATAGTATTTTATGCCAAGACAATATTATTAAAAACAACGCAGCTGCGTTTAGATGGAAGTTAATCATAGTGTTAAAAATAGCTATTGCTACTGTGAAACCTTTAAAATTTTAATATCACCCCAATAATTAAGGATATCTTTTCAATAACCACCTACAATTAACACAAACAGCAGACTGCATTTCTGTAGCCCATATAAGTTGCTTTTGCTACAAACATCCAGAAGTAATTCTCACCTTTCATGCAAAACAATCAGGCCATAAACATACATTTTACTGAAATTCCTTGAATTCTGGAAATCAATACAGATCCCAAGAAGCCACCTTAATTTTGGTGGACACTTCATACACAACTGAGGAATAATCCAGGGGTGTCTGTAAAAAAACCATCAATAGCCTCCCTTTGAATTAGAAAATGTGGATTCATAAAACTAAAATGGGTTTATGAATCATGCTAAGTTGCCTTGAGGGTTTTTTTTTGGGGGGGTGGGGTGGGGTGGGGGTGGGATTTGTTTTGACCTTTTTGATTTTTCATTTTGAAATTACTTTTATTTCAGGGGTTTTCTGGTAGATTATGAAATCAAGCAAGTCCAACCCAGAATGAACCTTTTTGATCAATCTGAAAGGCAGCTTTTTTGAGAATTTTTCTCTGCCAAGAATTTGAAAATGTCACATTTCATTCCAGTATGAACAGAAGCCAGATTTCGAACTCTCCAAATCCTTTGCGAAACAAAATTTCTGTCTTTTTCACAACTCCAAAATTAATTTTCCTCAAAGTCTGCAAGGTGGCTCAAGATACTGGTCAGCAATTACAGATAACACGTGGGTGGATTTTAATAGCATTAGCATGGTAGGGGCAAGGCCAGGATCACTGAGCCGGAACATCTTGAGGGAAGACTGTGAGAAGCACCAGCTCTCCCAGCTCCTGGCTCTCAGTGAATCCCAAGCTCAGGCGAGCTGGGCTCCAATGCCTCGCTTTGAAGCATGATATAGACGCCGAAGCTAATGCCAGCATTTCCTAGCTCCCACTGAGTTTCTATCAATATTCTTAAACTTTAAAAAAGAAAAATACAATCTGGTGTAACAGCCTTAGAAGACTGCTGACTACTGCTACAAGAAACTCTCTACAACTGGAACCTATATAGGGATATAAATCCAAGAGCTGACCTATAGCTTCCCACCCAGCCAAGGAAGCTATTAAATTCTTGCTGATTTAAGTTACTCTCCAGTAACATGGAGCCATTTCATGCAAAAAAAAAAAAAATTTCTTCCAATGTCCCTATAAAGGACAATTTTTCTAAGGATTGTAATTTTGACACAGAACTATTTAAGAAAACTTGGAGGTTGGGAGGCCAAGTCTGTGTTGAATCACAACTCGGTGGAACCAAGGCATCACACTTTCTCTTGTGGCACTGCACAGGAACATCTCACCTTGCCACAGACCTTCTCTGGAATGATTCTGGCATAGGCAAAAACATCGCTCAGGTGGAAAAAGCCTCAAAAAGGTCACATAGCCACCAAATCGGGCACATAAAAACCATGGTATCCCTTTTCAGTGGATGTATTTCACAGCCATCCAACCAGACCCAAAGATGGATACACCGTTCTCTCCTCAATGGGCCAAAGACAGCCCACCACCTCCCACTGCATGGCCTCCAGCCAGCCGCACACAGGACGGGCTCCTCCTTTTCCGCACCGCGGGCGGTGGGTCTGGCAGAGGGCTAGGCACAGAGCACGCTGCCCGGGCTTTGCAAAAGTTGCCTGTACTTCACAAAAATGCTCAAAAGGAGTTTTGGTTTTGAAGCGCTGTAATTAAACTCATCTACAGCTGATGCAACAAAACAAGAGAAATTCTTTGCGTGTCACGGACATCTATCATTTGTGCTTTTTTATCACTGTTGGTTCACAGCATTTCCTGTGTGAGCTCCATTGCTTCTGCACTTTTAACTACCATCCTACTCACTTGGGATTCATATTTAAGGTCAGCCAGTATACATTAGTCCTGGCCAGAGTAAAAATTTACTCCTTACACTGGAAATTACTGGCCTGTAAAACAACACATGAAGAAAAAAAAAGCCATTCATTATTTATAAAAAAGCAAAACTATGAGGCTGTCTTTTCTTACATTACACAAATCCAATATGAAAACTCTAACCTGTATATTATTATAAAAGTTCTATCCCCTGTAATATCTCTTTGTTTTTGTAATTATTTTAGGCTTTCCACTCAGGAGCAATAAAAAGAGCTTATATTTTCCCAGCACTCAGATGAAATAACTTTGAAATTGTGCCTTGTAGTTTTCTTTAGTATAATTAATCTCAAGATGTCACTCCCCAAGCCGATATGATAGTCTCATTGGATTGGACTGGGGGGGGACAGTGAGAAGGATATTTTGATTTTCATTCCAGTTCACCACTCCTTTCTCCAAAACTAGATCATAAAACCAAACAAAACAAGCAAGAGAGAATCCTCCACCAATAAATTTATCAAGAGTGAATTTTCTGCAGGCTTGCTAAACTGACATAAAGGGGAGGAGGTAGAGATCAAATATACTGTTGAGTAAGGAAACAGAGAGCGCAAACTTTGTCCTCAGCTCAGGGACAATGATGCTCAAAGATTAACCCACCCTCTCAATTAACACCTCACATGAAAATCCCAGCAAGGTCATGGGATCTGTGCTGCAACTCGGTCAATCAGCATTGCCTGCCTCCATACAAACCAAGATCGAATGCAGAATTAACACTGGTCCCCCAAGCCCTCGCTCACAGACTCACGTCAGATTAAGCCCTTGCATGGAGGAGATATGAAAAGCATTTCTAATTAGGGTCTGAGGTTACTGGTTAAAATGCAGTCGAGCAGTCTACCAACCATTCTTCTCCCCCTTTTTTTTTATAATTTTAATTAAACTCAGATACTATTTAATTCCTACCTGCATATATTTAGTACTACTTGAATGCAAACCTGATAAAGAATACTCCTGATCCCCACTTAGCTGCCACAAGCACTTATTAAAAGGAGGGTGACTGTCTTCAAGATCTTCCATGGGTCCCTTTGCAATAATTACTTTTTCTATCAAATGAAAAGCATAATATTTTTCTGTAAATAGATTTTTTTCCTTGTGAAACCTTGACTTCTCTACTCTCGTGATGAAATTATAATTATAACTTCAGTGTAGTGGTTAGTTACTGTCATTCCAGTCCATGAGGAGGCTTTTTTTCTGTATGTGCTCTTCTCCTCTTTTTCCATTGCTTATAGGATTCTTGAGACATACACTTGAGGACATTTTGCATGCTTTTATTCTCACAGAAGCATTGCTGTGCATCCTGTGTTTTGGTGAATGGGAGGGAGGGGACTTGCACTGGTCGGATCCTGTTAAATTATTTGTAATTCTAGGGCTCTACACAACATTTCTGCCATTGTGTGATTAGCAATCTAGATCTCTCCATAATAATTTTTAATATCTACCATGACCCTGGAAGCCTTAATGCTACATCTACAGCATACTAAAGCCATGTGACTCCAAATTATAGCTCTGAATAATTCAGGAATTGTAACGGTAGCTCAGTACTTATTAAAGCAATGGGAAAACTTTGGAATTCTCATATCTACAGGCTCTCCATTATTATTCTGATTATAAAGATGTTTTAATATATGCTGTCCTATTCTTACACATTACCACAATACCATCTGCAAGGAGTCAGTAAGTGATCCAAGTAAACTCCTGTATTAAGTGGCTATACCTCAGAGTATCAAGGGATGCAGTAAAATGAAGCTTCCTTTTTTTTCAGGGAGGATGGGAATTATGTAATAATCTCTACATTAAATTCTAAAATCCCAAATTATGCCTTAGACATCCCAACAAAAATCTGCTACCAAACTTATTTAGGCAAAACAAAATCGTGTACGTATAGAACATCTCAGGTTTTTCCCTCATACACTCACTAACACAAATAGGGACAAAATTAATGTAAGTCTAACTAGTTTAATAACATATTAAACACACTCTGTCTGTGCTAATCCCAAGTAAGCAGCTATAATAAGCCTTAGTGACAAGGAGGATCTAATGAAGAGTTGAATTTTTCATAGAGGTTTTATTACATTCATCAGCCTCCTCAAAAGTCCAGGACTTCAGTCATGCCAGCTCTAAAATCTGGAAGAGATTAACTTCAATTTACTGGGAATAAACATCTCATTTCTACAAGGAAAATTCCATCTGATGACAAAACTCGTTGGTGTCCTAAACTTTGAAACCCTGCCACTGGATGTCATACTTGAGTAACTTTGGGTAAATGTAAAAATTCTAAAAAGGCTCAATAATAATACTGAAAAAATCCATGAGACATTTTTAGTCCGAGAGTAATGTATAGCACAGAAAGCATCCAAAATAGCATTTTGGCAAAGTTTATTAATCAGCTGCTTTCCCAATCTGTTGAAAGAGTTTCATTACTTTCTGGACAGTCAGGCACTTGCACTTACATTGACTGTCCTCGTTTGACTACCCTACATTGCCTATGTTGACTATGACTCAGTTAATGATTTACCAGAGCAGCTATCCCACACTATTAAAAGGAGTGCTTTAGATTCATTTAGAATTCAAAGCATCGTCTCTCCAAAACCTTTTAAAATATCAGATGTGTTGAGGGGGAAAGTAGCCATAGCCTGTCTCACTAAATAAAGCTAGTAAAGTGGGTCAAACCAAAAAGAAAGCATAAGCAGTGGTCACACTAGGATATCAGGTTTAAAGCAGGTGATAAGGTTTTGTTTACAACCACACTCATAATATCTGGTGTGAAGCACATGATAAGGTTTTATTATTGCTACCTACTTCTGAAAGAAATTACTTTCCATGTGTGCAAAGCTGTACATTAGAAGAGACCCAGGTTGAGTAGGAAAACTGTCTATTCAGCAGAAGGAGGACGAAAAGTTCCACCATATTATACCTTTACAGGTGTTAATGGGTAGGTGGTGAAAGCTGGCTGCCTGAATGCTGTCTTTGTGGGAGAACAGACTCTGCGCTTTCATGTGCAGGTTCCTCAGAGCTCTGCAGCACAGCAAGAATGGGACCACATCCCCCCAGATTTTGCTGTCACCAGGATACGAGAAGTTTAACCTGGAATCAGTGCTAGGGTGGCATGCGTGCACACACAGAGTTGAAGGCAAGTCTGGGATCTTTGTTTTTCCCCTAATTCCAGTTTATGAATTAAGCAAATGAAAGTTCTTGGTTTGTACAGCCATTGACTGCTCCTATGCAAATGATACTTTCACTTCTTTGATGCCACATCAGTGGAACACACTTCTCAACATTGACAGGAATTGTAGAGAAGTCTCTTTTGTCCATCCAACACAGTTTTATATTTAGAAAACATCTTCCCCCATCCTTCACAGATGTAACCTGGTTAGGGGGGCAGTTTTTTTAATTTCTTTTTAAACTAAAGTTTAGTAAGTTCATTACTTAATTATCCTTTAAGCTTCAGAAGGTGTGGAGGTGTCCTGGGATAAATGCACGTTAAAGGTTTTTTAAGAAAATACTAAAATAACCTGAGTGGAAGGCTTTTTTATGTACTGCTGTCAATTCTGGAAGCTATTTCTTTTGATACTGTTTTAATGCAACAGCAAAAGAAATACTGAAAATTTTGCAAAAACACTTTTAAAAAAGGAAAAATGCATTCTTGTCCTTTCCCATAGTGAAAGGGAGTCAATGACTATCCTTAGCTCCAGAGATTTTCCATTCCTGAAAGATGCCAAGAAATCCACTGAATGTTGCTAAGCAAGGCAACAGCAGCCGACAGCAAGACCAGCATCATGGAGAACTCCTCAAAATCCTTCAGGATTAAGGATGCAGTCATCATACTGGTGTCTGTGTTTTACTTCTAAAGCATTTACTTTTAGAGTAAATATGTCCCGATCTGAAACAATCTGAAACATTAGCTTATTACAGAAAAATTATTACACCATTTTCAAATAATGGCAAGAGACTTAATCCTGCAAAACTCTATTACAGACAGGTAAGGAATAAATGGACAATTAACCACCATGGAAACAAGAAAAAAAAAACCCTGACAAAAGATTTTTCAATCTTAAATGCACCATCATATTTAATAAAATGTGCTTTGTCACTATTATTTATCCTCAAATTACACCTGCCCCTTGCTTATACTAATTCAGTTTAGCATGCAACTACTTGCCCCCATATACATTAGAATAGCTCCTGTTTAAGTTAACAGAAAAACCCACTTGTACCTAAAAGAGAAAAACTTTAGAACACATTGTTCTTTTCTCAGGTTCATCTCTCCCATTCAGCTAACTAGTATTCTCTTCATTTAATCTACTCAGGTAAAAATAACCATTAAATATCACCTAAGTATCACTTAAATTCTATTTTGGGGATTTATGACTAGGATTAGCTTTGTGTCAGCTTTGTGTCACCTCTTAGTACAGGATTGAATGACAGAAATTCATTTAACCACAGTTTGAATCCCATTTCTTCCCTACCTCTGGATTCATATACATTTTTCTTTTGAACATATATTGATCTCGGAAACCCAAAACCACTTTTTAACACTTTATTAAACACGATATATACAAGGTAACATACTGAAAGTATAATAATGAGGCCAGTGGCAATATAATAAAGATAGTCAAAGCTCTATCAAATATGTAATTAATATTTTAATTATATATCTCATATATCTGCACCCCACTGTGAAAAATAACCGGGTCTAGTAATTTTCATGGACGATGACAAGATTACTATTACTAATGGTCTGAGGTACAAGTGTTTATTTTTAACATTATTAACGGCACTAATTATGATGAATATGATTATTTAGAGTCATTATGTGGTAAAAGAGTTTGATGATCCACTCAGGTGGCTAGAATTTAACATTCCCCATCTACCATCTATGGAAATTAATGACATAGCTTAACTCTATTGTTATTGTATGCACTGCCATGAAAATTACTTTTAAAGAAGAAAAAAGCAAAAGAGATCAAAGTGTTCTGCCCATTTCTTTATTATCCTGCAAACACTCATGTTTGCAAATCAGTCAGAAAGCCTGATAATAAGATGTTACACACTGGAAAAAAAGAGACAGTGACTTTTACAGATGGAGGGACAGGTCTCATGAACACTTTTCCCCACAAAAGTATTATTTTCATCATTGCAGGGCTTGGAATCAGAGCCCTCGGGCTAGGTACTAGGTATATAGAGGTATCCAACAAAGCTTACATAGGCATGACAGACAAAGGAATATTTTGTAACGCCCATTTTACAGATGGGAAGCTTACACCACAAAAATCTAAGGGGCCCAAGACCATATAGTTTATACCACCCAGAGCATTTTCTGGCATACCTGTTAGCATGGCATGCTTTACCTCCCTTCACAGTCTATCCACCTCAGCACTTTCACAGGTATTTCATACATGGTGACGTGACAGATATATTAGAGCAGGCAAGGTGCCACGTGCGCTCAAAGACATGCTACAATTGTGCTTGCAGACTCACAGGTAGGGAAACCTCATCTGATGGGCAACCTCGGACTTGTTATTGGCAGAGAGTACTGATAGAGACACAAAGGCTATGGTAGGGATTGGCACAGAACACACATTTCCTAAAACCTGAGTCACAGCCTCAGCATGAGGCCACCACAACTAGAATCAATATACTTTCCACATATGCACAGCATGGCCTCGCAGGTCTCAACCAAATAACATCTTGATGAGGAAAACGTATGTATAATTTTGCTATCGATTTTGAAGTGAGTCAATGCTTAACCCTTTGCAGGACTCTCAACCCTGCAAAATGGCTCCTATAGATTCTGTGGATTGCTTACACTTTAACTGCCCATTCACTATAAATAGTTGTCACCTCTGCAGTGAGATTCCTCGTAGCACACTGAAGAGAGGACAGAATCATTAACTAGTTAAATCTGATAAATACAGACTCTCAGAAAAGGAAGGAAGAAAATGAACCATTCTCACTTTGAAATGCATTTCCATCATGACTATTAGGATTGGGATCAAAGGGGGTGGGATGCCGGTGTCTTTGGATTTGGGCCTTTCATGTTGTCTGACTGATGGAACTGAAAGGCTTCTGCTTGTAAAGTAGTCACCCCAAACAGCTGTCTCTTGGTCCCGTCTTCCTCTCCATTGCAGCATTAACCAACCTTATAGCCTTCTATGATGGTGTGGCTGGCTGAGTAGATGAAGGGAGAGCAGTGGATGTTGTTTACCTCGACTTCAGCAAGGCTTTTGACACTGTCTCCCATAGCATCTTCATAGGTAAGATTAGGAATTGTGGGTTAGATGAATGGACAGCAAGGTGGATTGAGAACTGGCTGAATGGCAGAGCTCAGAGGGCCGTGATCAATGGCACAGAGTCTGGTTGGAGGCCCGTAACTAGCGGTGTTCCCCAGGGGTCTGTGCTGGGTCCAGTCCTGTTCAACATGTTCATCAATGATCTGGACAAACGGACAGAGTGTCCCCTCAGCAAGTTTGCTGATGATACAAAACTGGGAGGAGTGGCTGACACACCAGAAGGCTGTGCTGCCATTTAGCGAGACCTGGAAAGACTGGAGAGCTGGGCCGAGGGGAACCTCATGGAATTCAACAAAAGCAAGTTCCCACACCTGGGGTGGGACAACCCCATGTACCAGTACAAGTTGGGGCTTGACCAGCTGGAAAGCAGCTCTGCTGAGAAGGACCTAGGAGTGCTGGTGGACAGCAAGTTGGCCATGAGCCAGCACTGTGCCCTTGTGGGCGAGAAGGCCAATGGTACCTGGGGTGCATTAAAAGGAGTGTGGCCAGCAGGCTGAAGGAAGTTATCCTCCCCCTCTGCTTTGCCCTGGTGAGGCCACATCTGGAGTGCTGTGTCCATCTCTGGGCCCCCCAGGTCAAGAAGGACAGGGAACTGCTGGAGAGAGTCCAGCAGAGAGCTACGAAGGTGATCAGGGGCCTGGAGCATCTCTCTTATGAGGAAAGGCTGAGACACCTGGGTTTCTTCAGCCTGGAGAAGAGAAGAGTGAGGGGGGATCTTATCAGTGCTTATAAATATCTGAAGGGTGGGTGTCAAGAGTATGGGGCCAGACTCTTTTTCAGTGGTGCCCAATGACAGGACAAGGGGCAATGGGAACAAACTGGAACATGGGAAGTTCCACCTGAATATAACGAAAAACTTCACTTTGAGGGTGACAGAGCACTGGAACAGGCTGCCCAGAGAGGTTGTGGAGTCTCCTTCTCTGGAAATATTCAAAACCTGCCTGGATGCGATGCTGTGCACTCTGCTGTAGCTGTACCTGTTCAAGCAGGGGGGTTGAACGTGATGATCTCCAGAGGTCCCTTCCAACCTCTACCATTCTGTGATTCTGTGATTTGCAGTTCAGATTTCATTTATCAGTCCCTTTGAATACCAACAGTCTTACAGTAGAAGTAAAGCCTTGCATTGAAGAGGATGCTCAGCAATTTGCATGCACACACTGTATTGCTAAGTGTTGTATGGCATTAGTTGCCAAAGGACATGCAGCCATGTGTATCTCCTATCTCCCCCACTTTTCTGGTTTCTTAAATTATCAGTGTTTTACTTCCCTTTCATGTTCAAAGCATAGCAAATTTATTTGATATATTCTGAATGCTGAAGCATGCCAATGACATCAATCAAACTACAGAACACTGGGAAAGCTGCTATAGAGTAATCAGAATTGGCCATAAGCTATAAATATCTACTGTCTCACAATTCTCTTGGCTGCTACGCAAACTTTGATCATTAGCACTGATGAAAGATCATGGGGAATAAAATGGTATTATGATATAATGGCATGTATGCTACAGCTGATACTAAGGGCTATAGATGACCTACACTTGACTATGTCGTCTTTCTCCACACACCAGGAACATTCATTAAAATGGCAGACTTCTTTCTGCTGTACCTTAGAGGATATATAACAGAAAACTGTAGTACAATCAGAATTGGCATAACTATTTATGACCAGCCTGAGTGTTTTGTATTTGTATTCTCTGCAACATACCTCCTTATAACACTGCACAGGTGACTCTCAGACAACATCTAATTATGCCTGAGAGGTCACAAAACACAACTAATAGCTTTTTATTGTTTTCTTGCTTTTAGATGGATTGGTTGTTTCCTCTCTAGTAGCAGGATATACTAAGCACTTCTCAGGTAGATCTTGCATAGTAGATTTATGCAAGTTAGGCTTTGCATTTTAATATAATCATTATTTGTATAGGATGGTGTTTTAGTGAATATAGCTTTTATTCACTTGTAAAACACACCCAAATTAAAATAATATAGAATATGAGCTTGCCTCCCTTGCCTGCCAGTACAGTTCCCTGTTCCATACTCTGAATTAAGTATTTAAATACCTTACCAGAGCTGCAAAGCTTTCAGATAAACCAAAGTAGTATCCAACCTCACAGCTGTCAAGTAAAATGATACAGAATTGCTTTGTACAGAAGAAATTAAATGAATACAACCTTACTCATTAACTTATGAGTAATTTGCCTAAGAAATCCACACAGAAAGAAGAACTGTAACTGTTTAAAATTCTCTTAATCTTTTACTTCTTCCAGGAAAATTAGGACATCTTTTCTTTAAATTTAAGAGTTAGCTTATCCAGTCAGGGACAAGAATGCCATATGACTTGCATGGCCACAAGCATTTCAGAGCTCTTATCAATAAAATCTACACAGGTCATTTGTACAGTTAAAATGAGAAGTCTGGATTCATATGCATAGGCAAAATTACACCTGAACAACAAATCAAAGTGCATCTTTCAAACAGAAGAAACACTACCATTTTCTCAGTCTGCTTTGTTAAATATTTCACACTTTCTTGAGCCTGTAGCTCCAGTACTTTCAAAAAGTAACTTACTAATAGATAGAAGATTGCAGTTATCCCCATTTTACACATCAGAAAAAGAGACACAGAAAAAAGAGGTGATCTGTCCAAAGTCTTATAGAAAGGCTGAAAAACATACACAAGAATCTACCCCACCTCTCTTGGGTCCAAGCCAAATAATTTAAACATAAGATATTTCTGCATCTGAGCTGGGGAAGGGAAATCAACCAACAGGTAAACCCATAGTCTCATTAACTGGTTCTGTTCTCCCACCCACCCATCCTGGAGCTGCTTGAATTAATAGAGAAAATCATTCATACAAGTTCTTTTAGTGACATATTTAAAACAACTGATTCATATACAGGCTTCACACTCCGGGTCAGAACAAACTGTCCTCGAAGGAACACAGTTAAATTGAGTGGAACTAGCATCCACCAACACATGGCTCTGTGGCTGGTGCCATTGCCACAGTTTTGGGGTTTTTTTGGTAATGGGATGACCTACACAGCACCAGGCTTGCTGGCATCTGATGGATTCACCTTTCTCAAAGGGGAAACAGAGTCTTTGTGCATGACCGTGCAGGGCTCATTGAGAGAGCTTTAAACTACACTTGAAGGCAGAGGGGGTTAATATCAGGCTTGCCTGAGACAAGCTGAGGGACAACACGCCAAGGTTAGAGGGACAGGGTGCTAGCGAGGGCACTCAGCCTGTGTCTCTGAGATGCGCTGGGTTCACTGGAGCACAGCTGAGGTCGTATGGAGTTAAGCTAGGGGCTTCTGAGGTAATAGGAGCCAAGCGGGGAACACTGGTGAAACACCTCAAAGGAATCAAGGGGTGTTCCTCTGAGAAGGTAACACAGACAACAGCCCAGCTGAAGTGCCTCTATGCAAACCCACACAGCATGGGCAATAAACAGCAGGAGCTGGAAGCCATTGTACAGCAGTAAAATTATGATATAGTTGCCATCACGGAAACATGGTGGGATGACTTGCACAACTGGAATGTTGCAATGGATGGCTATAAACTCTTCAGAAGGGATAGCCAAGGCAGGAGAGGCAGTGGGGTAGCTCTGTATGTTAGGGAGCATTTGGATTGTCTAGAGCTTAATGGTGGTGACGCTAGGGTTGAGTGTTTATGAGTAAGAATCAAGGGGAAGGCCAACAAGACAGATATCATGGTGGGAGTCTGTTACAGACCGCCCAATCAGGATGAAGAGGCAGATGAATTTTCCACAAGCAGCTGGGAGAAGACTTGCAATCACTAGCCCTTGTCCTGATGGGGGACTTCAATCTACCAGATGTATGCTGGAAATACAATACAGCAGAGAGGAAACAGTCTAGGAGGTTCCTGAAGCGTGTGGAAGATAACTTCCTGACACAGCTGGTGCGTGAGCCAACAAGGCAAGGCACCCCGCTGGACCGGTTGTTCACGAACAGAGAAGGACTTGTGGGTGATGTGATAGTTGAAGGCCGTCTTGGGCATAGCGATCATGAAATGACAGAGTGTTTGATTCTCAGACAAGTAAGGAGGGGGATCAGCAGAACTGCCACCTTGGAGTTCCAGAGGGCAGACTTTGGCCTGTTTAGGAGACTGATCGACACAGTCCCATGGGAGGCAGCCCTGAAAGGCAAAGGAGTCCAGGAAGGCTGGACATTCTTCAAGGAGGAGGTCATAAAGGCACAAAAGCAGGCTGTCCCCATGTGCCAAAAAAGCCAGTGGGGAAGACCGGCCTGGCTCAACAGAGCACTTTGGCTGCAACTCAGAAATAAAAGGAGAGTTTATGACCTTTGGAAGAAGGGGCAGGCAAGACAGGAGGACTACAAAAGTGTAGCAAGGTTATGCAGGGAGAAAATTAGAAGGGCCAAAGCCCACCTAGAGCTTAATCTGGCTACTGCTGTAAAATACAATAAAAAATACTTCTATATATACATTAGCAGCAAAAGGAGGGCTAAGGAGAATCTCCAGCCTTTATTAGATGTGGGAGGAAACATAGTGACAAAAGATGAGGAAAAGGCTGAGGTACCTGATGCCTTCTTTGCCTCAGTCTTTAATAGTAAAACCAGTTGTTCTCTGGGTACCCAGCCCCCTGAGCTGGAAGACAGGGACGGGGATCAGAATGAAGCCCCCATAACCCAAGGGGAAATGGTTAGTGACCTGCTATACCACCTACACACACAAGTCTATTGGGCCAGATGAGATCCACTCAAGAGTATTGAAGGAACCGGCGGAAGTGCTCACCAAGCCACTTTCCATCGTTTATCAGCAGTCCTGGCTAACTGGGGCGGTCCCAGTTGACCTGAGATTAGCAGATGTGATGCCCATGTGTGAGAAGGGCCAGAAGGAGGATCCAGAGAACTACAGGCCTGTCAGCCTGACCTTGGTGCCAGGGAAGGTTATGGAGCAGATCATTTCAAGTGCCATCACATGGCGCGTACAGGATAACCAAGTGATCAGGCCCAGTCAGCATGGGTTTAGGAAAGGCAGGTCCTGCTTAACTAACCTGATCTCCTTCTAGGACAGGGTGACCTGCTTACTAGAGGAGGTAAAGGCTGTTGATGTTGTCTACCTAGTCTTTAATAAAGCCTTTGACACAGTTTCCCACAGCATTCTCCTGAAAAAACTGGCTGCTCATGGCTTGGACAGGTGTACTCTTCACTGGGTAAAAAACTGGCTGGGTGGCCAGGCCCAAAAAGTTGTGGTGAATGGAGTTAAATCTAGTTGGTAGCCAGTCACAAGTGGTGTTCTCAGGGCTCAGTGTCGGGGCTGGTTCTGTGTAATATCTTTATTGATGATCTGGACAAGGGGACTGAGTGCACCCTTATTAAGTTTGCAGACAGCACCAAGTTTGTGTGGGAGTGTTGATCTGCTTGGATCTACAGAGGAACCTGGACAGGCTGGATCAATGGGCCGAGGCCAACTGCATGGGGTTCAACAAGGCTAAGTGTCTGGTCCTGCACTTGGGTCACAAAAACCCCATGCAATGCTACAGGCTTGGGGACAAATGGCTGGAAAGCTGCCCAGCAGAAAAGGACCTGGGGGTGCTGGCTGACAGTCGGCTGAACATGAGCCAGCGTGTGCCCAGGTGGGCAAGAAGGCCAACAGCATCCTGGTTTGTATCAGCAATAGTGTGGGCAGCAGGCCTGAGGAAGCGATCGTCCCCCTGTACTTGGCACTGATGAGGCCACACCTGGAATATTGCGTTCAGTTTTAAGCCCCTCACTACAAGAAAGACATTGAGGTGCCAAAGGATGTCCAAAGAAGGGCAATGAAGCTGGTGAAGGGTCTGGAGAAAAAGTCTTATGAAGAGCGGCTGCGGCAACTGGGGTTGTTTAGCCTGGAGAAAAGGAGGCTGAGGGGAGACCTTGTCACTCTCTGCAGCTACCTGAAAGGAGGTTGTAGGAAGGTGGGGGTCGGTCTCTTCTCCCAAGTAACAAGTGACAGGATGAGAGGAAATGGTCTCAAGCTGCACCAGGGAAGGTTTAGATTGGATATTAGGAAATATTACTTCACTGAAAGGGTTGTCAGGGATTGGAACAGGCAGCCCATACAAGTGGTTAAGTCACCATCCCTGGAGGTATTTAAAAGGCGTTTGGATGTCGTGCTTAGGGACACAGTTTAGTGGTGAACTGGCAGTGTTAGGTTTATGATTGGAACTGATGATCTTAAAGGTCTTTTCCAACCTATACGATTCTGTGATTCTGTGAACTTCCAAGGTACATAATGTATATTACAAACTTGTCTTACTTGGCAACAATTTGACAACCTCAGTTTGAGAGAACAGAGAGTGAAAATGAGTTTTAAGCATTCAGCTACAAAGAGAGACAGCATTCATTATGTGCAGTCCTTTAACAGATTGCCCAGATTGTGGAGGCCTTTCAGCAGACTTGAAATTTAGTCTCCCTGATGCAGTTTTAGTTACTACATGTACCACTACTATGTAGCTACTACTACAATACAGACTACTATGTAGTCCAGAGTCTCACACACAGAGATCTTACATATTCCATGCTGCTTATCACATAAAACTCGTTCTAGTCCTTCATGGATCTACAAGGCAAGAAGCCAAATTCCACCCCATGTGTATGAATCTGAGGAAGGAAAGGGCTGAAGATCAGTATTTATCCCAATATTACCTAACAGTGGGGTATCAGCCACTTTGAACCTATCATGGACTCTCATACGAGGTCTCACTAGTGCCCGTCAGGTCTGCCTCAGTGAAAAACTCTGTGACAAAACGTGTTCAAAAAAAGCAATGGAGAATCACATGGTCTTCATGCCATGCAAAGGTGAATTCAGCACAATTACATCACACCTACAGGTAAGACCCCCAAAACAGTTCACATGCCATTTTTGATTTACATCTGTGTAAAGGAGAACAGATTCTGGCTCCTGGAGAAACATCTTATTTTATTGTGCCTTTGACTCTTAAAAGTGTTCTTTCTTTGTCCATTTTGGGAGGAGGAGACTATTTTTTGTGGTTCTTCTCCCCCCACTTATGACTGATTTTGTGAGTTAAGCCTTCAAGTTTTTTCTTATCTCCCCTAAAAACAAAAGAGAAAAGTCGTAAGTGTAACTTGACTTCTACTTCAGGTCATTCTCAAGGTCACTCTGGCAGCAATCTGACAAAAACAGCACAAACCAACAGGAAAAACCTGAATTACAGAGCCTGATCCAGTACATACCAAAGTCAATGGAAGTCTGCAGTGGTTACAGTGAGCATTTGATCAGGCTCAGAAGGGGATAATTTGGCACTCAAAACCACTTCACCTCCTTTTTTTTCTAATTGCCATTATCTCAGTCTCACTAGCATAGTCCAATTTTGGGTTTACATTACATGCAAAGACCCCTCCTGTTGTCAAAGGCAAAAATCATGATGCTGTTGTAGTGCTTTGATTATATCCCTGTGTTCTTACCTAGTGCACTGGCTCCTGTCGGAGGAACGCATAGACGTGGCACTTCAGGGAATGGTTTAGGGGACGTGGTAGTGTTGGGTTGATGGTTGGACTTGATGATCCTAGACGTCTTTTCCAATCTTAATGATTCTATGATTCTATATTAGCATTTCCCACTGACTTGCTGGTATGACTTTATTTTAAAGCTTTTCCCCACCACCACCATTATAAGCCTAATGGTACATTCATTAAGAAAAACAAAACCAAAAAAGCAGTCCTTGTGTTTCAATGACAGATAATTAAAATATTTCCTTAGATATGCTTCAAGTACACATAACTTTGCAAAATAAGTTTCCATTTCCCAACTCAGATCCACGTGTGCCAAAGTGCAGGTGCATGGAGCCATAGAATGAATGTATCCTTTTGAAACGTACTTTTTATCTAGTGATACACTGAGACCGTGCATGTATTGTTACACACATACAGCTATATCTACCTAAACCCATAGACAGAATCGTATCAAAGACACTTGTGTCAGTTTGGGGCTAGCAGATACCAGCTAGTCAGTCCCAGAGAAAAATATGTATATACAAACAAACATCACATCAACTTCCTCACAAGATTTTTGCCACTTTGCCCTTAGTCAGAGGAAGGGATTATCCACAATGATTAGAAAGATCACTACTTCCTTACTAAAGATGCCATCTAAATCTTTACTGGATGCACAAATGGAGAAGAGAACCAAGTGATACCAGCTGTGATAGAAGACTCCTACCTCTGAAGCGTAAGAGGAAACCTGTGTCAACTTATTTCTGGTATTCTCTTTCTAATCAAAAGGCCTATGGTAAACCTGGCAGTATACTGTGAGCCTAATTACATTACCTTTTCCCAGGCAATCATTTTAAATTACTCTGAAGAGAAGCTCCCACAAATGCAAATCTCCAGGAGTCAGCTAAGTTTGAAAGTTGTCTTCTCATCTGCCAAACAGGAAAAGTGATTGATTACATTTTCACAAATTTGGTCCCTCATTTTTTAAACCAAACACAGGACTTGTAAAAAATGTTTCTAAGGTAAAGCACAGTTTCATTATTTTGTTTCATTTCCATATATATATGCAATGAACATTCTGACAGCTTCACTTATCCTTTTTGTAGACCACATTATGGGACAGTCTTTTCCAAATGCTTATCTTTTTCTTTACTCCAAATTAATTCAATATAGTCTCAGAATTTTACCCTCTGCAGAGCAAACACCATTCCACAATGGATGTGGGGCTCCACTGGTATCTTTGTACCTCTCCACAGATTTTCATGACTTATATGCTAACAGCCTTCTGCCTCTCCCTTTGTTAACTAGGGATTAAAAACATTACTCCAATTGTCCTCACCAGTCTAAATCCCAAAACAGCCCAGAAGTTATCTGCATTCACCTTTTGATTACATGACATTCTCAACATCCGCCTAAGTATTAAAACTACACTCATCATCATGATATGTGGTTTCACAACCAGCTTTTGCAATAACACTAGCCCTTGATATGCAAGTATATTAAAACAGTCTTTCTTCTCTTCTGTCCTAATAATTAGCCTATACATGAACCACTTCAAATGATCTCTTGCAATCAGGCTCACACAGCCCACCTGTACAGAAAGTTTCAAATACTAAGACAGTATTATTTTACTGAAAATAAACTAGAATGACCATGACAGCAAAGAGATTTGTTCTTGTTTCGTTCTTCTCCCTTGAAGAAAAAAAATCTTGGCAGTAGGATTCTGAAAATAAACACTACAGTCAGCTTTTTTCCATTTTCAACAGTTAGGGGCAAAGTTAAATAGCACTAATGTATTCCATTTATTTCAGATAGATCAAAGAAAGAAAACGTATCATCAAGCAAAGTTTTCAAAGCACGTGCTCACACACACACTCCTGCTTTTCTAGGAGGATTTTTAATGGAAATTACTGTCATTTAGTTTGTAGATTATCTTGATTGAACAGGAGGAGCATGCATCATTTGATGCAATGCAACAGAGGTCATGCATGACCTTGGGTTTTCTGAACATGCTTCACCCATGAACATGCTTAGTTTCCAGTTCATAGTATAAAGGTGTTGACAGCTCTAGTGAATCCAGCTGCAGTGGTTCTGGAAGCAACTGCCTCTGCCAGAGCTGCCCCAAGAGAAAGGCAGAAGAGAAAACACATCCACATCTGGGCTGTTTTTCCACCGAGTCTACTATCTTCACTATTTATGTCAATGAAAGTGGCTTTCAAGCAAGCAGGGGATTTTGTGCTAAATCAGTTAATTATCAGGTATTCACTGCAGTCCTCAGACTTTACCACACAGTTAGTAACTTCTGGTAGAGGAGCCAGGTGGACAGCAGCTCCTTACACCATTGCAGCAAGCCTCACCAGAAATTACTTATCAGCACCTAAGTCGCTGCTCTGCATTAGAGTCTTACACAGAGTAATAACTCACGAGGGATAATGAAAAGCATCTGTCTGAATGCTTATTGAAATCCTGGTATTTACCTACACTATGAAGCAGAGCAAATTATGTTCCTACTTGTCTTCTACCAGCTAATATTATCAGTTATTGTCACTTTTAAATATTTTTCCAGCCGTTAGAACACCTCCTTCAGGGCAAGGATGCCGGCCTTACGCTAGCCAGTGAACATACTGAAAATAAGCCTTGGCAAACAGTTTTGACACAGATGTTTTGGGCTGCGCATTTTGTTGATAACGCACAGACACAATCAGTACTACATGATATTTTTATTAAAACCAATTGTGCCTATGTTAAAGGGATTAAAAACTGGGTGATGGCTCTCAACATGTTGTTAATAGGAAATCAGTCAAAAAACAGCATTTCTGTGAAGATGTGCCTTACACAGCCTGCCTTGATCCACTACTGCAGAGTGTACAAATCAACAAACCAGAAGGAAATAGAACAGAGCTATATTAAAAAATTTTCAAGAGTAGATAATAACCATGGTAGATCACCAGCTGTGACTAAAATTTGCTCGTAATTCTTGAATGTATAAACAGGGATAGAAAGACAGGTAAGGAGGGAGAACTAGCAATATATGTAGCAGTGATATTTAGTCATTACCAAAATACTTGATATGCAAAATTAAGGTAGTTTCCCAAAAAGATTTAAAAGAAATAGTCAAAGTTTTGAAAACCGGCTGTGTAGCAAGAGATTTAAAAAGTCTTTAATCTAAATATATTGTCCAGAAAATGTAAGAATTAGCCTGACCTTGATGTAGAAACACTGATGTGGGAAGAAGGTATCAGACTGGGCCTTCAAGGCATATTGAGTTGCTACCTGAATCTAAACAGAAGAGTCAGCCATGGGGTGGCAACAGGGCACGTCTCACTGTACTCAGCACAAACAGGAGGCTACAGCAAAAACTTCAAAACCCTTCATGCTGTTCCACACCCCAGGTCTAGACCCTCTGCAGCAAGCCGAGCCAGTGGAACCACCGCTGCTTGTTCAACTCTGTAGTAGCCATGCTAAAGGGTTGGCATATCAGTGTCTTTATAGCCTAATGAAACATTAAATCTGATTTCAGGCTCTGTCCTCCTCATCCCAACCTCCAAGGCTTTCAGTTTCAGAAACAATTATTTTCTGAGTCCACCATGCCTGCGGGCTCCTTCCTTCTGTACCCTGCCTTTAAGAGCTTCAGCCTGAGATTTGAGCTGACTTGAAGCTATGCCCAAGTGGATATAATACCTGATAGTTTTTATCTGGTGAGCAAGATGCTTTTCTGTCCTCTGAACAGAGACATGAGCCTGACAGACACATTGCATCCTACTGAATGAACATGCCTTCATGCCTTCAAAGGACACAGCATGAGACAGGAGCTGGGCTAGGAGATAGGAAGAATCTTCACTCTGAACCTTCTCCCACAGGTTTACCATGGGATCCAAGTAGTGGACAAACTTAACGTTCGGACTTAGTTGCAAGCTTGACCAAATTTAATATATATGTTTGAGTATAGGAGTTCTGTCTGAAGAAGTAATGCTGTGAATAAAATTCACTAACTCATTTGGGAAGCTAAATTCAGTACTGAATAGTCACTCACGTTTGCCTTGATGATATTTTAGGGGAAGTTGTTCATCATGCCACTGTATCTTTCACACAAAAGCGTATATACGTACAGTTTTGTACTGGATACTAACAGTCCATATAAACTGATGTTATTACCAGAGTCACTGTGTATATGTTGGCAATTACATATGTTTTTCTTCCTTCCACTACATAAATTTCCTTTCACTAATAAAGTGTGGAAGGTTTCCCAAAGAGTTTAATAACCCAGAATCACTGAAGTGTAGCTGTTAAAACAAGCTAAACTGGTTTAACTTCTGAGCTGTCAGACTTAATTTGAAATGATGAGATCTGACCACTGTTTTCATGTGAATTGCTAAAATTAGGTCACTTCCAAAGATATGCAATAAATACAAGAAAGAATGTAAAAGTTCAGGTTTTTTGTTCTGAATACGCTTTCTTAAATGAAATTAAGTGGCAAAAACCATTAATTTATTAAAACAATCTAAAAATACTTAAAACAGTTAAACATACTAATAACCCATGAAGAGTAGTGTTCCAGTAATTAAAAAAAAGATAAATTTCAAAAGGTATTTTAACATTAATTTTTTTTAAAGATATCTGGTTCGATCATTTTTTTTCTTCAGACAGTAAAAGCAAATGCATATGGCATGAAAATCTGTTAAAACGTAGTACTTTACACCTTTCTTTGTACCTGCTCCAAATATATTTGTCTATAAATTAACTGCACATGGTGATTTTCACATTGGCTTATTTTATCCATGTGTTCAAGAAATTTAATACATCATTTGTGTTCCATCAATTACAGTTCTATTCAGTGGACAAAAAGAGGAGGGGTATAAACATACCTACGTATTTTTTGCATTTTTATATGCAATTTATATGCCCAAGGCATCAACTGTACATAAAAAAGGCAAAAAAGTAACCCTGAACTTCTACCGCATCTCTGAAGAGCTGAACTCCCTTAANGGTGGTCCTCTAGTAAGATCCACACAATAATCTCATGGTCTTCGTTCTAACATCAACCACCGTCTCTTGGCCTGTACAGTAAGATTGTGTCATACCTGCATGCTCTCCAGTAGCATCTAGTATTTACGTCAGCAGCTAAATGCTATTACTGGGAGTTTTTCCTCAAGGAAATCCACAGATCTCAGAACACAGCCCAGGAACCCCCAATACAGAATATGCTCTAAACACATCACAAGCCTGCCTCCTGCTCCTGTGAGCCAGGGTCCCTATTTAAGAAAGGCTGTATTACTGAACACCCCACTTTCTCCACCAACTCCCTCAACACATGCTTCCATCCAAAGTGGGACGGATGTTTATTACATGTGGGTTAGGTCACCTCACCCCTCTCTTAATTTTATTGCATGTGAAATTTGCCATATGTACAGCTCTGAAGACTGAAGTCCTTCACTTACTTGTAAGAGTAGTAGAGTACAATCCTTTCCATCACTGTTACTTTAACGCATCTCATCCCTTGACATAACTTTTTAGGAAGACAGGAAACTGAGCTAGATCACCAAGTATAGTTCCCAGCTCCTGAGACCACACATTCCTTTTCACAGGCTAATCAAACCACAGGTAGAACTACCTGGCTTGGGAGTTCATCTTCTGTTTCCACCATTGTTCCTATTCTGAGGATGCTTTGAGACTCACTCTTTGAAGAGTTAGAAGATATGATCCCACTTCCACCCTTAATTTAGCCTCATGTTATTGCATTAATAATATTCTTGGTGTTATGGACAGGCAAGAGAATTCAAATTCTTCCTTCCATTCACTCTTTGCTTTGTAAGCTTCAACTTTGACAGGTATAGTAAGTACATCTTTCTTGGTAGTTAGACTATGACTAGAAATCTCATTTCATACCACTCTTGCTATTATATCAGCCTGCTCTGGATTCAGACAGAAAGTTGGGACTTAAACTCTGTATCTCTTCACCTGATACAATGCTAGATGATACACTTATTTAAAGAGGTGACATATGGAAAAGGTTAATGCCACAATCCTGCAAAAGCTTGCCTAAATGCTTAATTTCAGGCTTATAAATAATTCCATTGAATTCAAATTACTCAAGCCCATTGAATTCAATGTGCCTATGCCCATGACTAAATTATAAGGCACAGGATTGTGGATGTAGAGATCATTATCCATGACCCAGTTTGGTGGGTCCTCACATATCATCATATAAGCACATATCAGATAAGCAAATCCCTTCTGCTCATGTTTGCAAAGTGCAGAATCCTTGCAAGCTGGATGTCTTAAGAGATGAAAACAAGGAAACACAGCCAAGTATCTCAGGAACTATGGCAAATTTGTAACCATGGCCCCAACTATCCAGTTTGGTCACTCTAAGAAAAAAACGTGGTATATTTGGTCACTTTTTAAGAAAAAATATGGTATAAACAAAACCCAGTGAAGCATCTTGGTACTACTTAGAGGACAAGATTCATTTTCCAAATTTTAACTCAGTAAGCACTGCTTAGAAAGTGGAAATACTTAGGATCTTCCTTTAATTTTCTCTTCAAAGCTTAATTATATTACAGGAAATATTTGGCTAAGGTGTGACTATTCATCATGATATCTATATTAACAGCATGATCAGAGAGGTTTCTGTCAATTTTTCATTTTAACCTGGCTTTTACTTTCATAATATAATTATATCCCCTCATTTCATTTATGTTATAAAAAGAAATTACATCTTTTAATTTTCTTTTACTAAAAGAGAAGCTTTTTCTTTAAAAATCTATGTTGTAGTGGGCAACATATTTAGAGCTTACGATCAGCAATTTCTCTAAAGAGGAAGATTTAAGGAAAAAAGTGGGTCTAAAAGTAATTTCAGCAGCAAAGTAGATTAAATATCCACCATATTAGTCACAGAGTATTAGATGGAATTGGATTGACTGGGAAGAGGTCAAAGAGTTGCTGAAGGTTTTAGCCCACCAGAGGAGCAATAAAATTCAACCATACTTAAAATCATTAGCTTTAAACCCTTTGATATTAGATCCAAACCTCCAGTGCTCAGAGAATGAACCCCCAAGCACCATGCCAAGCCAAAAGGAAACCCTTTAAGACATCTACATTTCACGGAAACCTTTAAGTGAAGTAGAGGAGCGAAGATTGAAAGAACCCACAAATGCAAGAAAGACCAGGACACAAACAGAGGGGACAGAAAAACACAGCTTTTAAAGAAAGTAATGTCTAAAATAGCAATATGTTTGCTTTAACAAGTTCTAGTAGAGCCTGTAGTTCATTTTTAGCTAACAAATAAGCCTCCCAACAATTCCTGCACACTTTCTCCAGTCTGCTTCCCTGCTCCCAGTACTACAGCTCATTTCTCCCTTCCTTTTCTCGTGATGACAAGGCACATTTCCCATCACAAAGAAGGGCTGCATTTGCCAAGCAAGTATGCACCAAAATGAAACAATCAGAGATCTGAATTGTATGACATGATAAAGGAAAGATGCTACGTGCTGACAGCAAGGCAAGGAGTAAATCTAAGAACTCAGAAGTCACCTAACACAGAGACAATCCAAAAAAAGAGAAAAAGGCAGAAGAGTAATTAAAAACCCTGAAGACAGTGATGGGTCTCAAGTTTTTGAACTGGCTCCCTGTTTAACAGAAAGGATGGTTTCCACCCAAGAGAAGAGAGATAAGAGAGAGACTTTGCTGTAACTAATAACCAACTGACATACTTCTGTTGGTTTTGTATGGTTTTTTACTCATTTTGAAAATGACAAGTATAATTAAAATTGTTAAATACATCAAGAGACTTGTCAGTCAACTAAAATATCAACTTTTATAAATTCTCCACAATAAGTACCGCACACAGCACAATGCGGAAGAAATTAATCTCTCACTAGAAAGATTTAGTCATTTGATGATCCTATAAAAAACCATCCCAGATTTTCTATTTCCTAGGGCAACATGAACTTTTCTTCATGTGTTTATGAATATAAAATGTATTAATTTAACTTCTGTAGTATAGCAAAATGAAAATCTCAAGATTTTTGGCACCTATTCTGACATATTTGGGGTTTTCATTTTAATGCATGTCCTTTGCAGGAGCACATTAGTATTATTGCACAGGTATTTCTTTTGTTTTATCCTTTATGAAAAATAAAGATGCTCCAGCAAGATGACTTCTGGGGACAAGTTCCCATGGACAAAATTTGGCTGTGCCCTGCCATTAAGCTCAAACCAACTTAAACAGGACCTAAGTGATACTTAAGCCTTGTGTTAGCTATGTATGCAGTATAATTTTAACCCCAACACATAAAAACCTCTTATCTGTGTTCAGCTAAAGCCTTTTGAGCCATTCAAGAAAAGCCAAACCCTCAAAATGTGATTTCAGCACTCAGTTAATCCATGTGTGGTAACAGGTATAATATGATCCAAAAGGCTAAAAGCCTGTTAGTGGGGAAGAGCCCATGCAAATACATGAACTACTTCAGAAACAGTGCAGTAGGAAATACACTATCTTCAAAAACATGAAAACATGCTTTGTCAGTATTTGATAAGAAATAGCATCTCAAAGAAGCCATCATCACTCTCCATCACCAACGCATGCATTTCTGATAAAACAGTGGATTAAGTTTGTATAAGTTAGCAAGCAACCTGCGTGTATGCTGAAATACTCTGCTTCAGCCTCCTTCCTATGCAGAACACGGACCTCCGCAAATTTTATAGACTCTGCTCATCACATCTGTGGGAATCTTCTACTGTTCTGCTTCTCACACCCCTGAGGGAAATGAGAGCTGGGACACTGCTCAGGGCTTGGCAGCACTTAGCTCTAGGTGGCAGTACAAGGCCATGGGGGGCAGCAGGTCCTTGCCCTTTTCTCCTGAATGCCCTAAGTGGACAACAAAACCTAAAAGAGGTGGGGGAAAAACAGGTTCCTGGAACATACTAAAACTCCTCAGGGAAGCAAAACCTGCAGGAAAATTTAGTTTATTTCATATGATTCATGACAAAGTGTTCAAACCTCATTTGAGTATACCACAGTCACTCCTGTAGTTGCCATATAAATGTAATCAGAGAGGAGCAAAAAAAAAAAAACCTGTGAAGCTTTGGCTCAGCCACTAAAACACATGTTCAAGAGCAAAGTCGGTGTGAAGGAAGGATAATTTCCAGCTTGTCAAAAACTTCAGTAAGTGATTCCCTTCCAGGCTGAATTCCTCTGACTCCTTCTGGGACAATATAACTATGAGTTTATTCAGGAGATTGGAATCAATGCTGTCTACATTAGCACAACTGGTGCTATAGGATGTCAGCTGGGTTCTCATGCTAAAAATTAAGGAACCTTGATATTAAAAGAAAAAAAGCAAGTTTTAATTCTTGTTTGGAACTAAAAAAAATTTTTTTAAGGACTGGTTTACACTCTGGCATTTTAGCATCCCCAGTAGTTATAGCAGGATTTTTGTTGTTACATTCCATATATGATCAGATGGGAACCAGAGCAGCTTCTCCCCTCCTACTAGTGGAAGGTCAATCCTCAAAGCAGCTCAGTCTTTGTTGTTGTTTAAACCTTGACAACACTGCTGGGATTGTCAGAAATAAGTGAATGTTTATATACAGAGAATACCTGACCACTCAGAGCTGGACTGGGATCTCCTGTACAAGACAGATTATGGATTAAGCTTAGAAATTTGCTTCATAAAGTGAGACAGTTTCTTTTGCACTTCATAAAAGTAAACCTAGAGACCTTATAAAATTTATTTTCTCTGATGGAACTTATTGCTTTAAGCCATTTTCATGAGTAGGTACTCATGTGGTAGTAGAATAAAATATGCACACAAAATATTAGTATCTGAGGACACTCTTAAAAATATCTCCAAGGACATTGTTATATGCAAGATAGAATACACTATTGTATGAAAGGAATTCCTGTGTTTCATAATTTAAATCAGAACTGGAAGAATGAGGCTCGAGTGATCAATTTCTTTTCAGGGATAGTGACTGAAAGAATAGTTGACATTTCATAGGTTTTTTAGTGACTAAAATAGTCTGTTTTCAATTTCTGAAGGCTTATTTTTCTTTCTAAAGATGGCGTGGGGCCTGGGGGACCCACTTAAAGTTTCTTGCCATACTTGGCCAAGAAACACAAAGTGTTGGTGAAGTATAAACACAGAGCCCTTTTTCTTTGACCCATTCTGCAGTGTGATGGGATAGTGTTGTTAGTTTATGTGAGAGAAAATAGCATAGGCTTTCTGAAAAAAAAAAAGTGGAATTGGATTAAGGCCTTTGTGCAAGCCTCAATGCTAAGGGGAATTAGCAATAGTTGTAGGCACTTAAAGGAGCTCTCATGCTGAAGCTTATCCCAGATTTTACACAATAAACATTTGAATATCAACAGTGTTTTGCAACTTGCAGCACTAATGTATAAACTTCTTCCTTTTGAAACTCCCAAATCCCTCCAAATGTTCGCAATACCCTCTACATAAACATGTAGGGCCTGTAGTGGAAAACACCCAGACAAGGATGTAAGTCTGATTTTTTTATTTCTTTCTTTTTCATCCCCAGAATCTAAAATGATCTAGTACCATTAGCTGGTTTAAGCACTGCAGAATTTCTCTATTTTAACTAACTTTTTCCCCTCCAGCCTTACTTTCCATTTAAAAGACAAAGATGTCAATGAGACATGAGCTTGACTTGGGTATTCCTAATCGTACATAGCACCACAAAACCTTTGAAGCAATTCATTAAAATACTGATCTATCCCTCTTATCACTATGTTCATAGCGTATTTTTCTAGAGCTCAGCTAGCGAGCTTAAACCACACTACATCATGAACACTTGGGACAAGCATTCAGTTCCCTCCTCTTAAACTCATCTGCAGGTGAGCAGGGCTCAAAATAGATGGAACAGGGAAAGCTAGGCTCCTTGCTGCTAGAGCTGTGCTAACATCCATGGAGTTGGTGTCACTAGCCTTAAGTCAAGCCTGGCAGTTAATGACAGATTGGGAATTTTGTAACATTAGGTGTATCGAATTCACATTGACAGAGCTGGGGAAAAGATCTGTCTTTTCTGGATAGTGATCACCTAGATTTGCAGTTG
>WEKW01032564.1:3842-22055 GCA_013389905.1 Sula dactylatra | reverse complement strand
CATGTCAAAAGGAAAGAAATTTTTGGTTGTTCCATGCCATGCTTTAGTTTTTACACCCATCCACATGAGTATACAATGTTGTTTTCATATGTAACGTTTTTGAACTCCTATAAAGAGCTACAAAAATTGCTTGACAATAGATAACTGGGATCAAATTAAAATCATATCATTACTGACGATTATCAACTTAAATCAGAAGTTGTTAGAGATAACTTCAAAAAATGTTATAAAGAAAAGTCTTACAGAAAAAAAGAGTATCGTTAAATTTGTATTTACTGATAATGTCAAAATCAGTGTACCATTAACACTTCTCTTCATAAGTTTTTATTCTGTTAAGAAAGATACAGTTTAATGGTCAGATAAGTAATGATCAAATTTTATGATCACCTATTACACCTTTCTTCATATCTGTGGTACGTAAAATTTTTTAACTCTTAGTAAACAACTCTAACATAGAGGTGCACTGTAAATTGATGACTTTTTTATTTCTGTGTGGTTCGTAACACATCCAGTCATTGTATATTAATAGGAATATACAGCAAATTTAATCATTTTTCTGTATAGGAAATCAGCCAGTCTGATTAATCTGAAATCCCATTTGCTGTTCATACCATATAGCAAGAGGAACAAGAATGTAAAGAAAAATTTTAAATGCAGAAATNGTATAATTTTAATAAAATGATCCAGCCTTCAATTTAATAGTGGACTTTTGTTCAAGGTAAGGAATATAACATAACAAAATAAAAATATGAATGATACAGTAATATAATAGCATCCTCACCTCTGATAGTCCAGTAAATATAATTTTGCAATAACTCCTGAAAGACCACAGATTTCTAAATGACCTGATAGTGCAAGTCTCAGGACTTTTCTGGCTTGTCTTGGGGTGAATTAATTTTAGTTTGGTTTAGTTGTTGTTGTTGCCTACATTTATTTTAACTTTAGTTTATAGGGATAGCAAGTAGCTTTTCCATTTGAACCGTTTTTGTCTCCAGAATAGAATGTGATGTCAAAGAAAGCAGACACAGGACACTATCACAGATTACAGTCATCAATCAGTGGTCACTGTAGGAGCACAATTTCATACTGATCAGGTAAAATCAGTTTTGGAAGTAACAAAAAGGAACTAAAAACTGGAAGAGCTGAGATCCTTTAAAAAAAGAGCACTCAAGCAAAGAATACGTCTAAAACCAAAACCAAATGTACCCCAGACTGAGGAAGAAGAAATCATCAGCATCATGCATTGGGTAAAGAGGAGGAAGAAATCTCCTCTAGGTTTCTAGTGAAACCTAGTGAAGATTCTGGGATGCTGACAATTTGCTATAATCCTCCATCACGTTACTTGCTTGAGTGATTCTTCTTTGCATCAGTTCAGGGGCAACACAACTTCTATTCCTGTAGATAGGTAAACTCAGTGGCATGCTACGATCTGGACAGTGCTCAAGGGAGCAATTGGTTGCATATGGGCAGGCATCAGTACTTGATGCACCTCCAATGATCAATCCCATTGATGCGTGTTGGTGGTTTGGTCATGCAAGCAACATCATACAAGAGTGCCTGACACTACTGGATGTAAATGTGTATGTAATTTGCTTATTGCCTAAACTCAAACTGAATTCAAGCAGCCTACTAAGATAAGAGATGCCAGACTGTGGTCCTTTTGAGCACACCAAGTGTTGATGCTCTCCCAGAACCAAAAGGGGTTCTTACAGAGGTGTGAAGGTAGAGTTCAAGCAAATCTGTCTGATATGTACACACTTCTATTCAACTAAGGGCTTTATATTAATAAATACATTAGCATTGCTCTTGCTGTGCTTTGTTCTGACACCAGTCCAGCAGGTTGATCTGAAAATGTTTATCTCATTGGCTTCTCCTTTCAAGACAGACACAAATTCCCACAGGGTTCAGGTGCACATGAAATTTTGAGTTTCTCTTTTCCCCAACATCTCTGTGATTTGAACATGTGCAGAAGTGTGTCTCTGGGCACTTAGGTAAGAGCTGAACTGTTAACCTTTTGTAGCTCAAAGGTTAAGCATCAGGTTAAAGGGTTGTAATCCTTTTTGAGCATTTAACATGACGTGGCCTGAGATAGTTGCATTTGATTTGCATTTAGTCTTCCATTCACTGCAGACCAATCAAAGTTACTATTTTTGGTTAAGCTCATACTAGATTCTCCCAGCTCTTTCTTAATATGGAATATAGATTTCAAGGTTTTTACTTTTGTCATGTGATGCATTTGTCATATAATACCAGCACATGACACAGTGACACAAATATTTCTTCTCAGTGTTAGAACCTTAAATGTAGTTATTTGTATCTCAGTGTCTTCTACCTAAATTCATTCTAATTTAGGATTTAGTCCTAAATGTTCAATCAATCAGACCTGCTGTCCTTATTCTCAGCCATGATTCATTTCCTTCTCTGGTCACCAGTCAATTTCTACATTGTGACAATATCTACAAGGCCTCCAGTTACAAGGACTGGGATTTAATTACACTGCAGAACCTTAGTTCTCTGCTCTGGCCAGGACTTAATTTAACTGTGTCCCCTAGCTATAAATAAGAATAGAGATAACTGTATATTTTATAATGAACCTGCCATTCATATGAAGTGTGGCCTTTCCTGGTGCATTCCAAAAGAAATAAAATCCTTTACTGAACAGGTCAACAGAACAGTTATGGCATTATGTTAGCGTTTAATACTTGGCTAAAATATGTATGTTCTAACTAACGAATGAATATATATGGAGTAGATCTATCAGGGCCTAGTCTGTGGTCCAATACCAACATAAAAACAGATGACACAAAACAGTCACACAAGCTCAACTCCCAGCAGGATGAGTCATGTAAATTTAAAAGATTTCTTTTATTCTTCAGTTTTTTGGCCTCTTTTTTTTCGTTCTTTATTTTAATATTACTTAATGTTCATGAAAACAGGACGTGTTCATTACAGAAGGAAATAATTTATGGATAATGTTAACTTTTGGAAAAAATCTCAGGCCATTTAGAATTCTAAGCATCCTCATTCTAATAGTTTTTGTAAGAACTGAATTAATCTAAGAAAAAAAGATAAAAATAATTTTCAGAACTAGTTATAGGAGGGTAGAGGAGACTAATCCCATTCTTCAGGTCATGCATACACATGCCCTCACACTGAAGCTTTTTATTTATACCTCCTGGAAAAAAGTATACCATCTGCACAAAACATCTGGACAGAGGTGCAATTGGTGCATTGCTTTCTACAAAACTAGTTCTTTGAAAACTGGACAACTCACTAATCATCATCTAATTGCAGAGCTGCTGCTGTAAAATGCCTGTGAGTGCAAAATAATAAGAACAATCGCATACAGGAGGCATATAGTACCACCCAGTCCCACATCAGAGAAGCAGCTTGTACTCTTTTGAAAAAAGAAAACATTTTTAATTCTAAGGAAAATTATAAAACAGCTGTACTGCATCCTATCTGTCTGTCTTAGGTACTGGTTTCTATTTATGCATTTAGGGATATGACTGACATTTGTAATTTTTTCATCAGAGGCATGGCCTTTATTCCAAAGCCACCAATACTTTTCAAAATAACTTTCACCCAAAAAACCAAAATGTTATGAGGATATAAGCATGGAGCTTGACGATGATTCAGAGAAGGCTTATGTCAATTTGCTATTTAACTTAACACCCATTTAATAATTTCATGTTTAACTAGTGACCAGAATGGGTAAATAAGGATGTGGCAGTTGATGTGAAAGGGAGCACCCAGGAGGCCTCAAGCTGCTGCTCAGGGTTTTATGGGACTGCAGGACACAGCATGGTGACAGTGGCAACCTTGTAGGATGATTCCCAGTGCCAGCAGGACTGATTGTCCTGGTCATTTGGAGACCTTGGCCTTGGCAGAGTTCCTGAGGGTGGACATTGCTGTCTTGGTGGTATAACTGTGGAGCATGCACAAAAACTGTGGAGCCACTAGGCTGAGAGAAGTGATGAGCAGCCTATGTAGCATCAAGGAGGATGACTGAGGAATCTGCAGCTTACTTGCAGAGACTCTGAGGGTGAGGGAGAGCTGTGCAAGCTCACGTTGTACAGAACAAGGGACAGCCAGAGGATATGCTTGAGTGGGTGGAGGGTGTTATGGAGACTCCCATAACAGTGGAAGCTGGAAGCTTGTGACTTCTGGCAGCAGGAAGGTTATTTCTCCGCTTGCAGGTGTCACTGACATGCTATAGGACCATGATAACTAGAGAAGATGAACAACCCAAGAGGCATCTAGGTCAGCTGAGTTGGACTTGTGGGCTGGAAACAGTGCCACCAGGAGAACATAATAGGTGGTTGGTTGTGATTAGAGCCTCCCTTTTAAAGCCAGCTGAGGCACTCACCTGCAAAGCTGACTTGCCAACTTTACCTACAAAAGGCCAAGATCTGCTATGTTTCGGAGAGACTGCCAAGAGGCATCCAGGCCACCAACTATGACCTCTTGCTGATCATCCATGTGGGCTCCAACAATACTGTCCAGAGAGACCTTGAGTGTGTTAGGAGTTACCCCAGGGTTCCAGGGGCCAAGATAAAGGACATGGAAATCCAAGTTGTGTATTCCCTGGGCCTGCCAGTGAAAGGGAAATGTCAAGCAGAAGAAGATGCACCTTATAGGTAGGTCATCATGATGCTGTGTGGCTGATGTTGCAGGCAGGGTATGAACTTTTATGACCACAAAGACCTATTTGAGAAACAAGAATTTCTGGGGAGAGACAGGATCCATTTGACAAAAAAGGGGTAACAGCATCTTCACCACCAAATCTACCAATCTCTTGAGGATGACTATAGCTTAAAAGCATTGAGGGACACAGTTCAAAGCTCAAAGTGGAGAACAGAGGAAAGGAGGACAGAGGAATACAGTGTGATGGGGTATTCTCCCACGCTTCTCCTGAGAATGCAGCATGACTGGAGGCAAATGTCAAGTGCCTGCACATGAAAGACAGCAGAATGGGAGACAAACAGGAAGAATCAGAAATCCGTATGAAACTGTGGGGTTGTAGCCTCACTAGGGTCATGGAAAAGTGGTGGGGTACCTTGTACAACTGGAGTGGAGCAATGGAAGGGCACAAGCTCTTCAGGGAGTAAACCATTCACTGTGGAAGGAGCCTAGATCACTGGTGTACATTAGACACCTCACCTTCAGTGGTTAAGCTATGGAGAGATAAATCCTATACAAGCAGCTAAACTTGAAACAAAGCTGTATCATTAATCCATGAAGTTTGATCTCCTTTGAGTGGCATTTGATAAACCAAAGTTCTAGAAAATTGGTACACACTTTGCAGTTTCATCGTCACTTTGATATTCCAAGCTCCGCTTATAGTTTCAAGCATTGAAAAAGCAGGCAAGCAATTTAGTGCCCTAAATTTCATTTGTAATATTTCTAGGCTAGGTATTTCACCTTTATTGTACCCTTTTCCACTGAGCAGATATAATCTTATGACTGACTCTTTTACAGTTGCTACAAAGAAACAATAAACACTCCTCTGACTAACCAGGGCATCTAATCATCCCTGGCAATCAAAGGATTTGTAAATGTCATTGCACTTTGTCACATCCTTCCAGCTGCCAGTGCAGCAGTGACGATTTCACTCGAGAGCTAAATTCTTTTGTTTGACCTCCAAACACGGCATGCATGAAGAATAAAGGAAACTGAAAGCTGGCATTTTCACACAGAAAATCCTTAATCAAAGTTGTTGAATGTGTTTATGTTCAAGAGAGATAGGGTCCCCAGTACATTTTAATTACAATATTTGACAAAGCCCATTTTCTCTACTTTTGCCTCATATGATTCTACCCGAATAGAATTTTAGGTGCAAGGTTAACACTTTCCTGTGTCCTGTGTATTACTAATGAGCTTTGTAAACTGAAAGCTGTATCATATTTAGGGACAGGCAGAATTGATTTCCATCAAAAGAGTTTACAGGATATAACCCTTATAATGGGAAGAAGAAAGTGAGCTGTGTCATTTGAAAAGACTGCTTAACATTTAAATATTTTTTTAGCCTTTGAGTATTTTTTTTTAAATACTTCTCTTACTTTATGTGACCATAATGTGTTATAAATGACATAGGAAATTTAAAATATTTTTTTCTTGTACTGCCAGTATTCTATCACTTTTCTGCTTTTTCTCAGAAATTATGGATAAACAAGCAAACATACATATAATACCATGCTACTTTCCCAACAAAAAAATATGAATTTTTCCTGAATTGTTAATTACAGAAATCAACGATTTAGCCTAGCTTTGCAGAAATTCAGAAAAGTGAGAGGTTGAGGCAGGATTTTTGCTATTATAAAGTCTATGTCTAAGTAGGTGAGATCAATCATGCCCCAGCAAAGCCTACTTTTTTAACTAGCTATATATGTACACTGTGGTCCAGTTTAATCCCTTCCACACAGTTGGCAGTCTCTAATTTATAGAAAACATTATAGTGCTTTTTTTTTGATTTATGGGAAATAATTATATTTTTGCTTAAAAATATCAAAACTTCGCATTAGTATTCTATAGTGGTCAAATAAGCAAAATAAATGTTTTTATTGACTAGGAAGAAAAAATAAATATATTTTTGTATAAACCTGTTGTCTGCCTATCTCTTGCATATTTTTGGAATCTATCTGGACTTTCTACCTAAAAAGTAGAGTAGAATGAGAAAGACAAAAAAGGGCAACAAGAATGATCAAAGTAATGGAATAGCCTCGGTATGATGAATGAGTAAATAGACTGAGACTCTATAACTTTGAAATGACACAACTGAGATTCTATAAAAGACTTCAAAATTATGAATGGCACAGAGAAGTTAAATAGATATTATTATTCACTTCTCATGATATAAAACCTAGGCGATTTCACATGAAAATAACAGACAGGTTTAGAATGAAAAAAAAGAGGTTAGACAAGAGATATACTAGATATTAGACAAAAAGAGACCAGACAAATTCACAGATGGAGAAAAATAAAGTGATGGATATTATAAACAGAAAAATTACCATTGTCTTTGTTTTAAATAGTTCATTTACAAATAGAAAGTAAAAAGTATTTGACATGAGAAAAGCAGGAAACAAATTCAGCAATTGGTTCAAATCTGTCCTGTAGGGTCCCTGAATTCTTTTAACTGGAGCCTTTGAAAAGATCTGAAGAGAAAAAAGGTGCTGTACTGGAGGTCTAGTTATGTCTGTTCTTAAGGCTTGTGAACATTTCGGTACAAAGATGGATTCCAGCACAGCCACATCCTCAAGAGTCACGTGTAAAACTTTAAAATTCTTCTACCTCAGGAGAGATATTACTCCTTAGAGGCACTGTTCTAAAAGCCAAATGAAATGCACATGTTCAGTGTTTTTACCTACAAATAAGGAGAAACATTGCCATTTTCAAGGCTCAAAAAATGATCTAATACAGTAAATCACACTGACTATTGTACTGTGTTCCTGAAGCAACCAGTAACTTTTTTAGTTTTCACTGCAGAGGCGATACATTATTTATGAGCAAGCCAAGTAGCTTTATCTTCAAAGAAAGACCAGAGACTCACATTGACATCCCTGAAAGAAGGCTTCTTTTTTTTCTTCTCTTTTTTTTTTTTTTAATTGAACTATTTATTTAAAGACTTCATTATGAAATTAAGAGCCTCATTTCAAGCACATCGGTTGGAAAATCCTGGTTTTCTTTAGCAGTTTTTCAGCAAGAAGTAGAGTGGAACTTTGTCAGGTAGAAAGGGCAAAGCCCATGTGATATTTTCTCCTTTATTAGGAGAAAAGAATTTCAAAGAAACACATCTTATTATAGAGCTTTTGACAGTGCCGAAGTGTGAGCTCTGCTGTTTCCCTATCAGTATAGCTAAGCTGCAATCCTGCAAATGCTTTATAGATAAGTAGCTTTAGATAGAATCAATATAGCTTAATTTTAGCAGTTAAAATACTAGCATTCAGCTTAAGCTAGTTATCCAGCCTCACTATATAGAGACCAAAGAGTGATAGAGGCTCCTCCCAGAACACTTATCTGGGATTAACTGTCACCTGTAGAATTTTGTCTCTCATTGACTGAAAAGGGAGAGAAATTATATTTTAGAACAACATCCAGAGCAATACTTAGGTGTCTGCCATCTCTAAATCTGATCTAGTCCTGTGGGCTACTTTCATTATTAATGAAGAAGAATAAGTATCATCAAATGACAATTTCTCAAAAATACATATTGAAGGTAGCTCAAATTAATTACCATATGCAGATGCCTATTTTTCTCTTTTGACTGTATAAGAAGTGACTAGTTCAGAATTAGACATCTACATTTTGTTGTTAAAATTAGTCAGGTGATTGCCACTCACACTTGTCTTTTTATTGCTAAGGTTAAACATATTGAATTAAAGCACTTCTCAAAAATCTCTGCATGCATCTCTGCATCTGCAGCTACGTAAATACATTTAAATACTTGACTTCCTGAAACTTAGCCTTTCATGTAACATAAAGACATTAGTCATTTGCTACCTCACAAGGACAGTGAAATTTAAAATCCACTAAAGACTGTGAGATGACCATTTCTACAAAAAAAAAGGACAAGAACCAACACAATAAATCAGAAGATTTAAGGTTTTATCATTATATATTAAATATAACAATGGTAGACACAGTTGTTTGTTATAGATATACTCTATAGAACACGTTGTATTGCCTTAGGTTTTTTTGTGTCTCTTCAAAATTCAGGCAACACCCTCAGAAAATAAGTAAGAGCTGGCTGTACTTTTAGATATATACTGAAACTGTATTAATCTCTCTTCCACATATGAAAAGTCGTTCCATTGATACAGAATGACAGTGACATTACACTGTAATAGACATAATAAAAATAATGCTCAGTCCCACTTTGATAGATAGTCCACCCTTCTAAATTACACAGTTCTACAGATTTGTCATTGCAGGGGGAAAAAAAAATCTTTTAAAAAGGAAAACCCCCACCACCACCTTAAAACAAACAGATAAGCTGTTTTATTTGATAGCAAATAAGAATATAGGCCCTCATTATTTTCTGCTAATGTCACATTCATACACATGCTACAATAAGGGCTAGACATTTGGGAGTAGGGAATAATAAGACATAAACTAAGTGGATTCCTCAGAAGGCTATATTGTACAATGATATCTGTAAAAGCATTAAAGAAGGAAGTACAAAGAAAATAAAAATACAATAGTACCTGACGAGCTTCAAATATGTTAGATAAAGACCCATAATTTAATGCAGAAAATAAACACAACCTTCCTAATTAGTTTTTTAAACTTATTTACCTATTTCAAGATCCAGTGAAATTTTGTTCCCTGCTGGTTCTTCATAGCTCCTTTTGAGTAGAGCTCTGTGCCTAACAGGTCATGAGAAATATAGTGGAAACCAAAGGAACAACAGTAGCACTTAAACATGTAAATGGATTGTACACTAATGAAATGAATTTTAATCTTTTAAACTCTGAGGAAGTTGAACTAGTTGAAAACTAGCTGAATGATGGGAAAGCAAAGAAGTTTCTCACACTTCCTTTAAAAATTAGTATTGATGGGGCAGGGGTTTATCTTTTACATCCTGTTGCCACCAAACTACAGTTTGTTTTTTTGTGATCAGTCCAGGTTTTTTGAGGGGGAGAGAGTTCGTATCTGTATTTCAGGCTGTTGGCTTGACTTGACAGCAAATTATATATATCAACCAATCAACTAAATTTTGGATGGTTATCCCTTTTTTTGTTCACAGAACTTATTAAAATTACTCACCATTCCTTATAATGCACTGAATCTAATGGAAAGTCTCTTACCTACCCAATGTGGAAATTGTTAAAACATTTCAGTAAACATTTTCTTCTGACTGAGGAAAAAAAGGCACTTTAAACGCTATTACTGCCTCCTGTTTGGTTGCAGTTGGCTTTACTCTCTGTCATGTTACGTAGTGTAATGGTTTTGGCTGGGATAAAGTTATTTTCTTCATAGTAGCTCATACGGTGCTGTGTTTTGGATTTGTGATAAAAACCAGAGTTGACAGCAGACTGATGTTTTAGTTAGAGCTGAGCAGTGCTTACACAGAGTCAAGGGCTTTTCTGCTCCTCACACCACCCCACCAGTGAGTGGACTGGGTGTGCACAAGGAGTTGGGAGGGGGCACAGTTGGGACAGCTGACCCCAACTGACCAAAGGGATATCCCGCACCATTTGACTTCATGCTCAGCATGTAAATATGAGGAAAGGGAGAGGAAAGGGCGATGCTTGGAGTGGTGGTGTTTGTCTTCCCAAGTCACCGTTACGTGTGATGGAGCCCTGCTTTCCTGGAGATGGCTGAACACCTGCCTGCTCGTGGGAAGGAGTGAATGTATTCCTTGTTTTGCTTTGCTTGCACGTGCAGCTTTTATTTTACTTATTAAACTGTCTTTATCTCAACACATGAGTTTTTGTAGTTTTACCCTTCTGATTCTCTCCCCCATCCCACTAAGGGGGAGTGAGTGAGTGGCTGGGGCTGAGCTGCCTGCTGGGGTTAAACTATCACACATAGATTCCTAACCTTCACTCTGGAGAGTAAGCTTTGGTTCATGAGAGTGTTTAATGTCCATGGCTAATCATTCTGTAAGTGGAATGTGTGGGAATCATCTGACATCCTTCAGGCTGAAAAAGCAGGTGTGATGGATTTCTAGCAGTATTACTTAGAAGGTCTACCAGGTGGTGTGATCTTAGAGACAGGACAGGCTATTGAACTGGGACTCTATACACAGATTTTATTCAATCACTTTCTCATTTGTCTGTAGCTAGCTGTTTACAACTGTTTTGAACTTAGAATGGACATAATGATAATTGCTAATAATACAAACTCTTACAACTCACTGACAAAGAATGGAAAGCATAATTGTACTCACCACTACTAATAATCAGTACTAATAGCTAAAAGCTCTTAGGTAGATGTGTCTTAGATGAAATAATTTAGCAGATTTCAAAAGATAAGGAACAAAAAGAACCACAGCTTTACAATTGACACAACATTAAAATTTTCCAGGAGTCTCTCCAGAAAGGTTGAAATTAATAGGATAAGTCCTGTGCTGAAAGTGGGGCGTGTGCTTAATTTCTTGCCTATCTGGAATGCCTTTATGCATTCTTTCACATCTAAAGGTACATCTTTTTTCCTAAAAAAAGCCTATATAAAGAACATTTAATGCACTGTGAATATATGAATAGGCACATGAAACTGGATTTGGTTATTTTTCTAGGGAAAACAAAAACCAAAAAAACTATTCAAGAATGTTAAACTACTTGCTTTCAAACAAAATTTGCATAACATCTTTGACAAATTTTGTGTTCTTACTACTGCATTCTGTGAAAATTTGGCATTATAGGTCTTCATAACTAACAAGTTATGATGAACAGTACATTTAGCAGGAGTTACAAACAACTTTAGATAAATTGCTTTGCTTATAGTGACTTGACAAATTTGGGTCTTGACATCAAGAAAAGAAATGAGCCAGATAAGCTTTGATGAGAAGGGAGGCTTTCGGTGAGACCAGAGGCATTTGATATGAATGTTAGCAAATGATAGCACTCCATTAATTTCCAGTGAAATTCCATTAAGTTCTATAGCACTGGCTTAAGTATCGAGCAATTAGTCATTGCAAGTGAATACCAGGATATGCTTTTCTGATAATAAACAACCATTATGCACATTTAATGTTCATTAATTTATTTTTTTGCTTTTGACTTGACAACAAAAAACAAAGTTGGCCTTTTGTGTATGGGGTGTTATTGTCAGCTAAACTGGAGCTGGCCAATTCTTGCCTCTGCTTAATGTTATGCCAGTTCACTGCTTATGGTAGGTATTCTTTTCCCTGTAGAAACATGTACCTGCTAAATCTGCAAAAAGATGTGGCAATAGCTGAATTAATTTTAACTCTAACTTTTTAGCTGCTAAGTTGAAAAGCCAGTTAGCCTTGACTGGTTTTTTTCAGTATGGAACTTGCTTACTCACTCTCGAGAGAAAATGTTGCTTTATGGGTCAATAATGTATTTCACTCCCTACAGAGCTTAAGCAATTGCCATAGAATCTGCAGGCAGGTTATGCTTTTGTGAATTTGTTCCCTATCAGCTCTTTCCTTCTAATTCAAACTGAAGAATGTAATATGTCCTTATCTCAACTGGTGCTGTGTTTTTTGGTTTTTTTTTCTTTGTTTATTTATTCTACTATGAACGATAGCCTTGGTTACAGTCCTGAAATACTGTCATATAGACACAGTCAGTAATTAGGCATGCCATGTATGTACCTAAATAGCAATCATAATCAACCTTCATCAGCAGAGGCTAACTGGATAATGTTGAATCATTCTAAACTTTTCCACACTTCCAAATGAAAGCTTGTGTTAATCTAACCATGTTGTGCTTCTGAGGACTCGGTCACTTAGCTGAAGAAAACATAGTGTTACAGGAAAATTATAATCAGACAATTTAATCTTTTAATTAGGTTCTGAACTAGTTACTGACAGGAGGAGAAATATTTCTCTTTGATTAAGTAGTCAGCAGCAGGATAATGTCTTCTAGTCATAGATGATGACACAGGATAAACCTTTTGACAATTTGTGGGAAAGCCATCACACTGTGAATGGAAAGGATGAAAGAAGAGTTTGTGTTCTTCTATGCTCTGACACACTGTACAGGAAAAAGAGTTAAAGAACTATTATTTTCTTCATCTAATGTAGTTGCATTCATATTAGGAGATTGTAGGTTTTGTACCCCTGGGACTAGAGTGTGAATTCTATCTTTGAGCCTTGGTTGAATCAATATGAGGTATGGGTTTACTCATTACAACTGTCCCCAAAATATTGTTTCTGACAATTGCAAAGGTCAATAGACTTTCAACACTTTTCTTTATCCTGCTCTCATTCCTGTGTCTGCAACATGATTCCTTACTTCACAGTTCTTTAAAGTTAACAAAACTGTGTCTGTTCACTTAGCATCTTCCTGACAATAGCACAACAGAGGAAGAGAAAATTTTCTTCATAAATTTTTCATGCACTCACTGCAATGGAAACAAAGAGGAAGGGACCCTTTGGAAGCTGTAATTAATCCTTCCTGCAAAAGTGGCACCTATTTCTAGTTTCAGCACTTAATCTATCTGTATGTACCTATGGTTTATTTATACAATCTCCCTGCACCAGTCTTTATTCCTGTCTATGTCAAACACTACTCCTTAATATTTCCTCAGTCAGTCCTACAACAGATTTCAAATAAAATTTAGCTGTCCCTCTATGCATTACTCTTAAATTCTGTCAGCACTCTATCAAGGCAGCCAAATTACACTAAATTAGCACTGTTGTTGGTTGCCATGACTAATGACTGCCAAAATCTACACACTGGCTTCCTATTACTGAGGGGCAGTGGGAGGAAATCTTCTGGCATCTCTGCAAATTTGGAATGCAACAAAAGACTTACCTGCCTTTTTGTAGAGTAAAGCTTGTTGTATAGCACAGTATTTCTGTTTGAGCTGTGGCAGTACATGGACTGGAAAAAGGGACATGTCTGATTGCTGGTTGTTCTGTTTTCTGTAGCTCCCAAAACATTTTCTCCCAAAGCCTGGTGTCTATGTTTGCCTTTTATTCTCTTCTCTTCTCAGGTTCTGTTCTGAAGCAAGGCTTTAACACTACCATACAAACTGACAGTGTTCATATTATTTAACTATACTAGTTTGGGAGTATGTCAAAGTTTGTGTCCCTAGCACAACCAGCACACATTTTGGGAGGTAGCATGTCCTATCCCCAAACCTTTCTCTTCAACAGTTTGGATGAAGCTGTTCTTTTTGTGGGAGAGAAGATTTTAGCTGTATGAATGCATACTATATTGTACTACCTGGCTTGAGGTCTTGACTAGGATAGTTGCAGCTTCTTTTATTCCTTCATTCTACTCCAGTTCCTGGCATCCCAGTGTTGAATTTTCTATCACAGCTATCCAAGAAGACTGGAGCAGGACTCCTCAGTTGCTTAAGCATACCTAAAATTTATGCCCAGGGAATGAAGGGAAAAAAATCAGTCTGACGACATTATTCAGAATTTCCAGCAGTAGCACAATAATTCCTCCTGCTCCATTTCTGTAAGATAAGCACAGTGCCCAAACAAATAAAGCTAAATGGACTCCATGCATTAAGTACTTTGACCCAGTTTTACCCTCCTTCTCAAGCACTTCTGGTCTGACATGCCAGGCCATGCTGAAACAAAATGACCAGACTGATGAGGCAAAGGAGAAATCAAGAGGAGCAATGTTAGTCTTTCCTCCAATCCTCAGTCCTGTTTGTAGGGTTGTCTGAACAGCCATCTTCGCTACTACTCTGGGGTTTTTTTCCCCTTGTATCATAGCAGGGACTTCTTTATTTCATCCACATATCAGGACTATAGCCACTCTTTACTAAGTCTGATGGATCTACATCAGTCTCAAGACTATGAAGAGTTTGCCAATGGCAGCTAGTGTTGCCAGAAGATTGAGGGAGGTGATCCTTCCCCTTTACTCACCACTAGTGAGACCACACCTAGAGTACTGTGTCCAGTTCTGGGATCCTCAGTACAAGAGATATATGGACATACTGGAGAGAGTACAACAAAGGGACACAAGAATGACTGAGGGACTGAAGCACATCACATATAAGGAAAGATGGGATTGTTTAGCCTGGAGAAGAGAAGGCCTAAGGGGAATCTTATTAATGTATCTAAATATTTAAAGGGAGGATGCAAAGAACAGGGAGCCAGGCTCTTCTCTGCAGCGCCCAGTAACAGGACCAGAGGCAATGAGCACAAACTGAAACACAGGAGGGTCCGTATGAACATCAGGAAATGTTTTTTTACTGTGGGGGTGACCATGCACTGGAATAAGTTGCTCAAGGAGGTTGTGGAGTCTTATCAATGTACCTTGTTACAGTAAGAAATTAAGCATAACCATATTGATATGAAACACCAGTAAGTCAAAATCAAAGAGAGGATTCAGCTGACCAAGTGCAGTATAGATTCCAAGCTATTCAGCCCTGGTCCTTTTATACTCAGTAGGCAAAGACACTGTGAATGTGCAGATCATTTCATCCCAGTATAGATGTCTGGTTAGGTCAGATAGATCCTTCTCTTTGTCTAGTTCTCTCCAGTGTCTCCAAAACAAATTTGAGGTGAGCAACTCAGTGGAAACAACTGCATTGCAGATTTCTGAAGGCAGGTGAGATCTCTCAAACAAAATTTCTATTCACATTTGTATAGGTTTCTCACAGTTACTGTATAAAAATTATCTGTGAAAATCAAAAAACCCAAATAGGTAAAATTTGAAAAATACCAATATGGTTTCCAGTAGGATGATATAGAGCCATTTCAAGGCTGTTCAGTGTAGAAAAAAATGACCTGCAGTATCTCAAGGGTGAGATGAGTGTTTAGAAAGATGGGCTTTGTTTTTCTGTTTGATGCTACAGATAGAAGTGACTGCCACTGCTGCTGGTGGGAGAATATTTCCCATAAAATTAGTTACCATCTTGCCTGCCCCACACATTAGAGGCATCAGTAGAAAGGACATCTAAGCTCTGTATCTTCAACTACTTAACAGAAAATGGAGACCAACTGCATGGGTGTCCCTTGTCTGGGACATCCTCTCTGTTTCTGACAGTCTGCTGTTCTGGGCAACAACCCAGTTTGTCTCCTCCAAGACACAACGCTACAGTAGTCTACAAGCATGTTGAATTAGCAAGACCAGTGAGTGACTGCTTGTGACCTCAGAAATCAAGACTGTGCTTGAGCCAGTTACCTTTAACATACCTATGAAGCAGTTGGTTACCTGCCCTGGGACTCTTTGCACTTACCATATTATGAGAATGATCCTGAAGTAATATAAGGTAATTTTATACTGCCTGGAACATTACTGCATTATATACACATACTACATACTTTTAGTCATCCCAATCTATATTTTCCTATTGTATGTATTTGTCGTGGTTTAGCCCCAGTCAGCAACTAGGCACCACACAGCCATTTGCTCACTCCCCCCCACCCAGTGAGATGGGGGAGAGAATCAGAAGAGCAAAAGCTAGAAAACTCATGGGTTGAGATAAGAACAGTTTAATAATTAAAATACAATAGTAATAGTAGTAATGGTAACGATAATGATAACGATTATGATTATGATAATAATCATAATAATGATAATATTAAAAAAAAGAAAATAATGAGAGAGATAAATGAAACCCAGGGAAAAGAGGGAAAAGAAAAAAAAAACCACAAGTGCTGTAACTGCTCACCACCCGCTGACTGACACCGCCAGTCCCCGAACCGCGATCGCTGCCTCCCCCGGCCAACTCCCCCCAGTTAACATACTGGGCATGACCTCACATGATATGGAATACTCTTTGGCCAATTCGGATCAGCTCTCCTGGTTGTATCCCCTCCCCTCCCGGCTTCTTGTGCACCTGGCAGAGCATGGGAAGCTGGAAAAGTCCTTGACTAGTGTAAGCACTACCGAGCAACAACTAAAACATCAGTATGTTATCACATTATTTTCATACTAAGTCTAAAACACAGCACTATACCAGCTACAGTGAAAGAAGTTAACTATCCCAGCAAAAAACCATAACAGTATTATATATATGAAATTGTCTTATGCATATATTTTTATATATAGTTATTTATGTATTGTGTATATATATGCATCATATATATTGCATATAGATAGATAGATATGCTTTTAAAATTTATTTTTTTTTCTGGACTTTTATGTTTGCATTTTTGTCCTTGTGTTTAGCAACTGTATTTAATAATGACAGAATAGTACAAATTGGTTTTTTGAATCATGCATTCCTTTTTTCCAGCGTTTGTATTATCGTGTCTGTATTTAATTTGAATTTCAATAAAAGATTATTGCAGAAGAAAAGATTTCCACATAAGTTTTTAAAAAAATGATATTTTTCTGTCTTCTTCTCAAGTTTTATTTGTTTGATTTTATAGTTAAGCCTCAAAATCTAAAAAAAACCAAAGCAGAAGCAGGAGAAATAACACAAACATCGAGGATTCACTGTTAGCATTTGATAATAACCCCTTTTAGAACAACAAAAGGCAATCTGTTTAGAACCATAAATTGCGTAAATTGGCAGTGATGTCCCTACATGACACTATGTAAGAAGCAAAAACTACTGGACAATGCAGGTCTATTAAACAGTGTGTAACATAAAAACAAAACCAAACCTACCATGTCATACCTCGTAGGTTAACAAAAGTTGAAGAAAGGAAAAAAACATGTTATTTTTTTCTTCCTGCCAAAGTGAGATTGTTCCCCACAGTATAATTTTCTAGTGGCTTGCCCAGTCTCATTTTAAATTATTCTAACAATGGGGCTTCCACTACTTCCCTTAGGAAGTGTAAGCATAGATGACAATTTGACATTCACATTACACTCTAGTCCCTAGATGACACAGTTCAGTGTAATGTGACATAAGATTTATTGTGATGGACTCCAACATTTGACAGGCTCCAGTACAATGTAATGTGCATGAATGGGTGATTTAAACAATGTTTAACAAAACTACTATAGCTNTCTGAGCATTAATTTTACATACAGTACATTGATGGGTATTGGCAAGCACTGCTGTTACCATGTAAATTTTGTCTGCTAGGCTCTAGACAGGATGAGCAGAAGAGACAAAATTTAAAGCTTAAAGTTTGAATGTTAAGACACTAAGGGCTGGATTGTGAAACATAGTTAATCTCAGAAAGTTGAAAATAAGAATCTAACAGCATTTTGAAAAGATGCCTGTATGTCTAACTGCATATTCTGGTTCTGACTTTGAAAATCCAGGTCTTAGATTTTAATGGCAGGTATTCGTACAGATTTAACTGCTGGCTGTACAAATCTTTGTGTCAGCACTAGGAAGAGGATGCAGAGGTGGAGGAAGGAAAGTCACTTACCTTCTGACAGCAGACCTGGTAGGGTATTAGCACTGAGAGGTGGGTTTAGACATGATCATATTGTAAACAAACAGTACAAGCAAACAATAAATAGGCAAGGAAGAGGAATTGAGCAATCAGGAAACCAGAGGAGAGAAAACAGGAATGTGGTTAGCACAAGTGTACTAGTTAAAATGAACAAGCTTTGCAGGAGCCATCAAGTCTACTTCATATAGGGCCTAATGTAGAAGACACTCAAGCATGTTCAAACGCAGAGCTAATGAGCTACAACCTGGAAG
>WEKW01032563.1:0-19859 GCA_013389905.1 Sula dactylatra | reverse complement strand
GGTTGGTTTTTTTTTTGTTTTTTTTTTTTTTTTTTATAAAAAGAGTCAGCTGGACATGGTCCTGGGCAATCTGCTCTNTTGAAAGCTAACTCAAGATTTTTTTTCTTTCCCCCCACCCCAGAAAAACTCCACTTCAAAATTTCTCAAAATCTTACTTTTGTGGGCTGTAGCTTCTCTTCAGAGAGCAGGGGTCAGTACTTGTCCCTACTACTGCTGAGAATGGTGCTTCCTGTTTCCAAAGCACCATCTAAAGCTGACATTTGACTTCTGTGAAGCTGCCTCAAAAATTCAAGTAGTATCTCAGCAAGAAGTTGTTGGCAAAATAAAGAATAGCACAAGAATACACAAAAACATTACCTGGAAGCTTCCATTTAGTTGTATTTGTTAAGGAACAAAATTATTTCTCCTTTTCCACCTTTTTAACAGGGATCTGCCAACCAAGCAGTATGGCCAAATCTTTTGGTGTGATAGTCATTTTGAGTGCTCGTTTATGAACTCAGCAGCATTGCAGGATAGGCAGATCTTAGGAGCCCCATGATTTAGGATTCATCACTTCAAACTATTGTGCAAGAGTAGGAACTATCTTTTTAAAAAGCTGTAAGCCCTCCCAATGAGTCAAATCAGAAAAGCCCACAAACACTGAAACTGAAGCTTTTCTGAGTGCAAATCATGCACTCATTTGTTAAGAAAAAGAGAACAGTAATGCTACTGGATTTCCTCTTACTAATGGGTAACTAGTAAGGACTACAAACCCACTATTATTCATGCTTTAAGTTAAAACAACTTATTTACCTCATTTTATAAAATTAATAGGGGTGTCATTAATCCTTAAAGCACATTTACAAAACACAAGAGGTCTGTATGCATGTTAGAATGTCACAACCTGACAGTATAGAAACTTGAAGGCAATTATCACATTGCAAAGGCAAATAACACACAGTAAAGAACTAGATATCTGAAGGCAACTTTATCCTACTTTCAGCTCAAAATTAAAACTTTCCATTTTATAATACATTCTTACCTGATGGGTTAACCTTTGTGTAAGCAGTGGCAAAGAGTCTGCCACAAAGTGAAACTCATCAGGTGTTATACTCTGGCAGCAGTTGGCAGCAATAGCTAGTGCATTCCTCTGGGCATTTATACTGAAGAATTCCAGATACAGCAAACAGTCTGCCAACCCACCCTATAATAAAATAAACATTTTCACTCTCAGTACTGCTAAAGTCACAGAAACTTGTTTTCTTATTTCCTCTTCACAGAAGATCACCAAGATGTAGAACTGGTAGAGGTAGAAGTGCTTTCTTTTTACTTACTGCCTGCAGAATGGCTTTACTATGCCTGCGTGATAACATCTCCAGGGCTGTAAGCGCCTGCTCTGCCACATCAATGCACTGAATAACTTGCAGCTACAAGAAAACAAGAAAACTTGTAGATTAATTTCTAAACCAGCCAGTAAAAATAATCTTCATTAACACTTGGACAGTTAGCCTGTACTAAGACACATATACTAATGCAGCTGCAATGTTAGCTGTAATCAAGCTAGCCAACTTAAGGCTAGATCAGCTATATAGCTACTCCAAGAGCTTTGGATAATTATGCAGTATCTTAGCAAAACCAGACAAAAAATTCTCAGTGAATCAGATAGCGCTTTGTGTGAACAAAGAATAAACCTGTTTGTAAAAGCTTCTCATGCATTAGGTATTATCTTGTAAGCTATGAAAAGAAGCCAATATCTTAATGGTATATCCTAAAGTTAAAACAAAGGATAAAATCCCCTCAGATTAGTTTAACACTGTTTCAATTTCATTTTACCTTTTCCAAGAAGACAGGAATTGCATCTACCACTACAGCAGACGATCTGGGAAGTGCTTCCATCATATATGTTAAGGCCCGACATGCATGGTTCATCTATTAAATATATAGATATTTGGTTTTAAGTTCAGATGATAGATTTTTCTATTTCAAAAAAATTCTTAAACATTACAAATCACTTACAATGTCAAAGTTGTGCTCCATCTGCAGCAGTGTTATCTGTTTTTTAAAAAAAGTATTGTTAGTTTAGTAAAAAGTATGTAATATCAAGATAAATAAAGGGCACAAAGGAGTATCCTAGCTTTTGACTCAGTACTTTCAATTTTGGTAAAAGTTTCAGAAGAACCACTACCAAAATTTAGTAAAACATGCCCTCAAAACCAAATAAGGAGATGTACAGATACATACACATACATATATAATTAAAAATATAAAATATAAAAAAATATTTTATTGATATTGAGTGGAATATTATATCCAATAGAAATATGAGATTTAATCTTTACCAAAGCTGGTACAACACTTTTGACTGGAAATCCTCCTAATGTTTCTTCATTTCCCATGACCAACAGCTGGCACATCTCAATCACTGCCTGTAGTTGCTGACTTTCATCAGTGGCTTGGAGACCTTGTAAAAGCTGTTGGGCTTTAGAACCTAGATATAGCCAGAAAAAAAGATTAGGAAAGAAGATATTAGAAGACGTAAGTGTTCAAGGGAACTGTTACACTATACTTCTGCCAGAGTGGAAGACCAGAGATAGTTTGTTTTCCTCTGTACTTGTAGTGTCACTTCCTTTCCCTGTCATAAAAAGCGGGGATATGTAAGGGAGGCAAAAATCTCACTCTTGGCTTTCTTTCCAGTGCAGACTGGTCAGCACAGGGAGTCCACCACACTGCTCACCATAGCCATCTTGCCAACCTACAGCAGGGTGCCAGAACCCACACCAGTCCACCTTTACAAAGCAAAGGACTTTTCAACACACTCCCTGGATAATACAGCACATGGAGTAACCATGAGACCCCATCCTCCTCTTGGCAGGCAGTTTAACAGGCTGCCTTTGGCTCTCCTGGGAAGCCAAACAGACTTGGACTAGAAGGTACACATCTTATCTAGCTGCATAACGCAGACATGGTGGAACAAGAGTAAGGACCCATGTTCTCACTGACACATTGCCTGAAGGAAATTATTTCTGTCTGACACTGAAGACGCTTTTGAAACTATAAGCAACATACCTTAGAACTGACATCTACTAATAGTTTTCAAGCTAGCTTAAGCACTTGTTTAAAGCTAGCAAAAAACCCAAGCAAGTGGGAGAGGTCTTTTGTTAAGCAGCCCATCATGCAAAAGAAAAAGATAAGGAAAGGGTGAAAAGGCAAGAACCCTCCCTTCCCCACCTAGAAGGGAACATTAAGATGCCCAAAAAAAAATAGAAAAGAAAGAAATATGGCTAAAGCAAATTTATCTTCCTTATAGGAAGGCAAGCAAATTAATATTGTTGACCAGTGGTCTAGCACTATAATGACATACAAATCTCCAACACGTAAAATATATTAAACTATGAAACTAAAACAATTATTAGAATTCACTAGTGGCTGAATTCTACTAGTCTGGAAGTGGAAAGAATTAAGTCAAATTAGACAAACTTTGCTTACTAGCTCCACTTCCAATTGTCCTGTGGAAGAGCTGCGACATCCGAGGACCAAGAGGGCCAAACAGGTGAGGAGGAAGACCCCTAGCCTCTAATAGAGCTAAAAGCAAACAGAGGATAACAGCCATTGTCAAAGCTTCTACATATTTTTAAAAGCTTAAATTCCATGATGCTACAATTTAAGACTACTAGAATTTTGATAAAGTATCAAAAAGAAAGAAGAGTTAGGATTAGATGACTGCAGCTACCTTGATTTTAAAAAAAAACAAACCACAAAAAAACACCATCATTTTTGTATGCATCAGAGCATTAAGGCCCTTTAAGAAATCACCCACTGAGCTTCCAGAGTTATATATTTCACAGAAGCAATCTGGTCTACTAAATTTTTTGTAAGTCTGGATTTCGAATAGCAGATATACCAGACTAATTTCAAATCTGAACTCAAACTACATGAAATAGGTTAAGCTTATCTTCACATTCTCAGGAACTGAGTGGCACTATTAATCTAAAAAAATTACACTGAAAAACGTTCACAGCTTTATTTGTTTATGAGCCGGAGAGGGAAGAACTCTGCTAGATATTATGGGTTTTTTGGTTTTCTTTTTGAACATTTTTCAGTCTAGCTTAAGTAAGACTAATAAGTGGGTGATTCTGATTTTTGTTGAAGCAAGCATGACTACTGCTGATCAATACAATAAAGATTAATAGCAAAAACCAATTTAGCTCAATATTCCTAATGCATACCTATGCTTTCTGAGGACTATAAGCGAGTGAACTAGTAGTGACACAGCACTCATTTCCATATTAAATATCCAGATTAACCAAAAACCTGTCATGTGCAAGGGAGATCATGATCTCAGAACTCCTTGCAATGTAGTGGCAAAATCATTAAAACAGTTGCAAAACATGCAAACTAAGTCTCTACCTGTCTATACTCTCAGGTTTTAAGACCTGAATCCTTTAGCCCAAGCACGAAAGCAAGCATTTTAAGAACATTTAGATTTTGTTTGGTCAAAGCTTACAGCAACATGGGTATCAATAACAAGCACAAAAAAATGTTATCCAGAAGCAGGCAGAGTAACAGCAGGCCTAGCCTGACAACTGAATACATTCTTGCAAAGACTTATATTCATATTTGAGCTTACACACTTCATAGGACTGAGTTCTCAGTTCTCTCCCCCCTCTCCCCCTGAAAAATCATCAATAGTAGTGTATTATATGCCACGTAAATGCGTAAGGACACCATGACACCCCCACCAGACATAATTTCCAAATTCTCACATCTTTAGAGAATTAAAACATGTAACTCCATACTTCAGAACTACATTAAGCAAAGCAACACATTCCCAGACAGAGAAACAAAATACAGCCTTCCCACTACACATAATACAGATTTTCAGTAGGTATGGCTATTTATAGGCTGCAAACAAAAAAAAGGTAAATTAATCACAATTTTCTTACCTTGTAGTCTTCCCATCTCAGAATCATCTGACTCACTTTCTCCAGAGGTTGTCATACCTACAGCCCCAGCAACAGAACTAGAAGCTAAAGAAATAAAATAGAGATTAATCCAAGTTAAAGTGCCTTTAAACATACAAAATTTGCATTAATTCCACCATCAAGAAAAGTGTCCACCATCAGAAGAGTGCTCTGCATTTAACATTGCCACCATCATACTTCTGTACAATTGTGATTTTCAATAGATCACTCTACAGGTCTAATCCTTTCCAAAAGCTGAAGAGAGAGGCTATAGCAACACAAGATAATGGAGAGGAGGAAAAGAAAAGCCACCCACAATACAGCTAGATCAGCAAATTACCTGTCATACAGATTTACCTGTATCCTTAGTAAATTTATGCTTTTCTTAATTGAGTGTTATGCTGCACTTTTATTTCCTTTTATTTTGACATTTATACTGATGTAGCTAGCTTTAAGCAAAGAATGTTTGAGATTTTCTACAGTCCAGCATAATTGCTGGAAAGCTCCTTTGAACTCACTACTGATTAGGACCAGATGATAACCTGAAGTACCATTTAATAGGACTGTGCAAGTAAGAATATTTAACTTGGTTACAAACTTCTCCAGTACAGACACACTTGCCATTTCAACAGAAAACTTGTAGAATATTTATGAGTAGTTACAAAAGAACTTTACAGGTAAATGCATGCCTTCTGTATTCTGAACAGTTTGGTGTCTCTTTGGTTGGCAGTACAGTAGTTTATGTAGCATCAGCTGAAGTTACATTAAAAAAGGTAGATGCCTGAAAACTCAAGTATACTTTACTGGACATAGTTTGGAAACCACAAAAAAGCCTAACTGAAACATGTACCAGAGATCAGATTCAAAAACAAAAGTCCCTTTCACTCAAAAACCTTCCAGATTTACCAGCTGTACCAACCTAAATAATAGTTTCTCCCCAGAACTTAATTGCATTTAAACATAATTAAATTAAATAAGTTCATATCAGCAACTACAGTAGAAATGCTTCAGTTGGAATTTCTTCTTACCTGCAGCTCCCTGGGGAGCCTCATCCGTACGTGCAGCTGAAGAGTTAACTCCATCCTGGTTGTTGTCAGGATCAGCCATCTTCTCCTGTCGGCGAGCTTCAGCTGCTCCTCTTTTGCCCAGGCCAGAGCCTCGCCGACTAAAGATTCAAAAAACAATGTTTTGGATTTTATGAACTAAGACAAGATATTTATTAAAGTGAAACTACTCAAAGCCACATAACATTTACATAGATCAGTACCACAAAGTTGCACAAACTAACAGATTTGCATACAAATAAGCCTTCACAAAATTATCCAACTCTTCTTTACCTCCTTGCCCTGCACCATGGTGGTGATTTGCTTGTATCAATGCATTACAGCTAGGTCCTTACATTATGCTTTTCAAGACAAGGCAGTCTACTAAAATATAGCAGTCAAAATGAGCAAGCTAAGTGACTGTTAATTACAGATCACGTACACTTTGTGAAGTTCGATGGCAAAGTACCTATCTTTAAAGGAAGTTCTGATCTACTGGAAGCACAAAGAACACTCTAATGATCAACTTGGTTTTCAGAGTCAGAAAAAGTTTGAGGGCACAAGCCTTTGTAAATACTACTGTCATAACCACTACAAATATATATGCCTACAAAGTAAACAGTTGAATTCAAATGCACACTTGACAACAGAATCAGACTTTAGAAGCTTTATTTTGTGGCATGGAAGAGGAAAAAAAGTTGTGCTGGAACAGTTAAATGTAGTTTAGGCATGAGAAAAACAAATAAAGATGGTTAAGGCTTCTTAAGTCTAGCTTCAGAATATATGCAACTACAAAAATTTTTTTGCATCACAGGACACATTTACTCTCCCCTCCCATTTAATCTATCAGCTGTTTAAAATTATTATTTCAGGACTAATTTTCCCCTGCACCAGAGGGTATATTAAGTACTTAGATATTTGTAGTAGTGTTCAGATGCAGCTGCTGACAAGCTGAGTCAGCTCAGCAACGCACACTATTGAAACAGACTCCTGTGTGGTACCATGAAGTCTTATTTTTCAAAATAGTAATCTATTTTTATTCATGATGGACACTACTTTAGCACTTGCTCTTAATGTTTTGTATCTTTCTAAACAACACCTCCTTAAAGAAAGGATTACGTAAATTTGGCTTTGCGTGTTTCTTCTCCATCCCCAGAGCTGTGGGACTTACTGAAGGTCTGATGGTGACAAATTCTATGCACTATCCATGACACTGGTGTACAGAGTAATCCAGCCGGCCTGAAAAGCTACAGCTACTTCTACAACAGCAAAGTAAGATATACACATGGCCAGTTCTCATGCATGAAAATGACATTGACATCAATCCACTGCAGTAATCACGTTACATTATCTTAATTTTTACCTGGTGCTAGCACAGGAGCCCGTGGTCTTTTGCCGTGTGCTCCGCCGCAAACTGGGGAGCTCAGCAGGTGGTGATTCACTGCGCTTCTTTGTAGATTTTCTTAGACCTATGTAATATGTAAAGAATTGAGAGTAAATCAGTCTTTAAATACAGAGCAGTTCCACAAAGAAATGAAACTTCTGTGTACAGGAAACTTCTACATAGAAGAACAGCTTCTACATAAGAACCAGAATAAGCCCACATCAGCTTTTAGTCGCACTGAACTGCTATACCAGTAAAAGAAAGGTTTTTACTTATACTCATTATTTTAAGTAATACTAAACTCCAACTTGTTACCTAGACATGTTTTCCTAACCTACACACAACGGTTATGGAAGAGTTTTTAAGTCTTTCTCATGCTAAACAGATATAACATTATAGGATACAAGTTTATTATTTCCACATGTTGATGTTCAAAACACTTAAAAGAAGATGCTTTAGCTTTAAAGAGAGAAAGAGAAATTACATTGCGGGGGAGGGCAGTGGTGGTTCCATGTTTTCCCCAGCCTCTGAGTAAATCTGTGCAGCATAAACTTAATCTTCCTCACTAGCTGAATCATAATTTTTAGTCAGTTTTATCCATGTTAGTATGGCTTGAGAATAACTGCCTTAAATCAAAACCATGCTCCCCTCCATGAATCAAGCACTGCCAGTGTTGAGATCTGTCATATGTATTATTTGTGTTCCTATTTCAACTATATCCCTTCAATCCCATCACTGTCATATGGTCTTACTTGAAGCAAATAAAGCATATCTCCACAGCGTTTTTAATTCAGAAGTATTTGCATTGTTGAAGACTGACCCAACTGATAATAATTTGCCCTAGGTTATGAAGCCATTTTTCTGATGACTCATCCCACCGCAGAAGCAGGTAAATCTTAAACACACAAAAACCCAATGCAAGTTTTCAGATGATAAGCAAGCTTACTATCAGGCTGAAAATATCCCATAACAGCTTCCAAAATAGAAGGCTGATAAGTGAAGTGTTGAAAATTAAAAATCCTTATCAGGCCCAGCTTTACATTTCAGTCCCCAGTGCCCCTACAATAAATAAATAAAAGAAGAGAACCCCATAACATTCGATTCAGACATACTATTACTAGAACAGATACAGTTTTGAAAAGATGAGAAAGTTAGACCACTGCTCCCTCTTCTGGCAACAAAGCAGAAATAAAACGTATTTAAATGCACAGTGTTTTTGAGAATAGTACCTATCAAACTGACTCCTGTGTATTTCATTAATCCTAAAACATTCCAGGAATGCTGAGTTGTGGTACTGAGGGATGAAATAGCTATGCAGCTTCTGACTGGATAGTTAACAGAAAAGGGAAAGTGATCTGAAAAGCTATTACTGACCTGGGCTGTCCTTCCAAACACTACACTATATTTGACCCAGAACACAACGCTGTGTGAAGTTCTACGCAGATGAAGGTTAACCTGGTATTTGTGTATTTACCACACACGGCTTACTGACTCAAGAAATTTGGCAATCTCTAGGAAACAACAAGGTTCTGTACTTAACAGCCACCAAGCACTGATTCGAAGCAGGCCAGTCACTTGAATTTTCAGATGGTCTGTACATATAGAACAAAACATATAACTTTTTCCAAATATTCAAAAACGCAGTGGCATTTTTATTACATATGCTTTCAAACCAAAAATTTAAGTTGAAGTTGCTACAACAGAAACACACAATGACTCCAGCCCTATTTACATACAGTAAGACACTCATGGGGTGGTGGTGGGAGGAAGTAGTATGTTATGAAGTAGAAATACAAGACAAAACCAGTTTGAAACAGTTGTAGCAGGAATCCATGCCACAGCCATCTAAGCTTCTCAAGTACTAGAAGTGCACAGATACAACTGCCCTCATAGCTGGTTATATTATACAATAGAAAATGCATGCTTTAACTGGCACTAGGTATAGCACTGTATTACTCCTCAGGTAAATGTGTTTACCACTGTGAGTTCATATTACATATAAGGAAGAGTAGGCTACTTGGTACCTATAACATTATGGTGAAATTGTGAGATGTACTTTTGCTGTACATTTAGAAGACTAAGTTAATCACCCTGTCACAGTTGAGTTCATGGGAAAAACATCCAAATATGGTTTAATTCTTGATGTCAGCACGCCACTCTACTTCAAATCTCTGGGTACTCATTTTCAAGTAGTCAGACCTAAATATTAAGTGATTTCATATCAGCTTAGTAATAGGCTATCAGTGAGACACCACACGTACTGTAAGTAGAGTAAGATTGACTTAACTTGTATCCAAATAACGGTTTCTGCTAAGGGCAAGGGTTTCACAAATCAGCAGAGCTACCTTAACAGCTTTCTGTTGTTTAACAGTATGGTACACCCACTCATGTCTTATTGTCCCCAAACCAATCCCAAGGTCCACAAAGTACACACCTGATACACTTTCTTGTTCTATTAGTATTCTGCCAGTTTGGTGAGTTGAGCTTGCTTAAAATGGGTCAGATGAGCACAGACACTATGAAGCAGTAAGGCAATGAAGCTGTGAAATGGGTTGGTATTGAATTAGCTGAGCCACCTCTTGAAAACTGTCTTACTGAGGTAATTCCATTTAGAGAATGTAAAGAGTTACTCAGTTACTGTTTGGTGGATGAACTGCAGAATATATCCCAGCCTGAGCACCCAGAAGAGTTGAGCTCGTTTTCTCCTGCTGCTCAGGAAAAAATGTTCCACTTGTCAGATCTTTTTGCATGTTTCTCTTTTCCCAAGTCTATTTCTCTACCTCTGATGTATCTACCACAGCACATATGAGCTTCCACCTTTCTCTATTAATTTCAAAGGCTAAAAAGGAAGCAACAAAAGCTTCTCAGAGCTTGCTCCCTTCCTGGTGTTCAATGACACTCTCTGCCCATTAAGTTCATTGTTTAAGGCTGCTTCTTAAGTCAATCTTACCACCCACATCTTTTGCGAATCCTTTGAATCTTCCCAATACCATAAGCTCAGGACTGCTAATCTCTTCAGCATAATACTGAACCTTCTTCCTTTCACTCACATTGTTGTCAAAATTTGATCTCCCCCTTAACACACTGCCAGCATGGCCTCCTGACTGAGAGTTAGTCCTTGATCTATAGGAGTTGCAGGAGACTAACAGCCCCAAGTCTTCACTGGTAAATAGGGCACAACCAGCATTCAGAGATGGGATTAGAGATGCCCTGTGACTGCCTGACGAAAGAAAGCTCCTGTCATACTGTCACAGCCAGCCAGCAAGGGCTTTCAGGGAAATTGGTTTGATGTTCATCTCCAGAAGCTCTTTATTCAGCACTATTTCTGTAATATACAGAGCTATCAAGAGATCTGTTTCAAAGAGCTAGTAAGTGTTATGAACAGAGATGGACTTTCAATAAAACAAAAGAAAATTAGGTTTAAGCAGTCCATATTCAGCAGATGCAAAATCTTCGATGTAAACTTCAGAATTAAAACAGAAGCATAGCTCTCCTTATGGCGAACAGATATATTGTTTATGCCCTGACATCATCCTATTTGCATGCCAAACATTCGTACTAATGGCTCTGAAGGAAAATAGACCCAGGCAGGCTAAACCTGAAACAGAGCAGCCTAACAGAAATCAGACAAAAAAAAAAAATGTAAAGATCTTCTTAAGTTTTAAGTGTGCTTACTGGTCAGCATTTTTTTTAAAAAGACATTTTTTGTTGTGTGAAAGAAACCAGTTCTGAATGCAGCTGTACTGAATGCACTTATTTTAAGTCTGAGTGCTAACACCCAAGCCAAAACAAAGTCAAACTGTCGCAGTCCATAATCTGGAAAGCCCTTGATTTGCAGTTCAGAAAGATAATCAGTAGATATTTACTTGTTAGGACTGGAAGTTTAGACTTCAGATTGGCTCCTGTGTTTGGCTACTCTCCTCACACAATGAAGATAAGGTGAAAATAGCTGTGGCAGTGGAATGCAAGACAACTTCCTGTCATTCTAATAGTCCACTATTCCTGTCCCTCAGTACCAACCCAGGCATCCCCAACTCTTGCTGACAGCCCCACACAGCCCATCACAGCAATTAAACCAAGTATCTCCAAACTAGTCATCTTATTTCCTCAATCCCAAGTCCACAACTCTAAGGCTCTAACAACTATAACGCACACAACACTGTCACCCACAATCCCAAATAAACTAGTTCAGAGCTATTTTCAGATTCTTTTCTCCCTCACATCTGCCAATCCCTTGAAACCAGGAGTTACACATCATTCATGCTCCACGTTCACTTTTATGTGGCTTTTTATTATCCTAATAACCTCTCCAGGCCCCCAAATCTTAAAGTATTAGGTAGAGGCTTCTCAGTCAGGGACAGCTACTCTAAGCTACCCTGCTCTCAGCACCATCCCAGTCATCACTGGGAGCTTCTTCCTACTTAAGGGCCACAAGAAACTACATGAAGGGCAGCAGAAATTTCCCTAATAATGGGATCATAATTAAGCTTGGATTTATATTGTTATATAATCAGTGAGGTGACCTGATCCGCAACATTTAAAAGCCCCTACAAAATACAGGGATTAAAAGTGTTGTGAAAATAGTCAAATCAAGAGCAAAACAAGAAATTTGCTTCCCAGTTGGGACAGACCACTTGTGATCATGTCTAGATAAAGGAACAATAGTAAGCAAGCTTAGGAATCCAACTTTTTTAAAAAGTTTTAGAGAATACATGCTAGGAGTAAATCATACAGTACACAAAGGCAGCACAATGCATTTCAAAAGAATTTTGTTCAAGGCAGAGCTACAAGTATATCTGCACACTAGCAAGCAGGTGGCCTGCTTGGACACAGCCTATATTTCTTAGTGACAACGTCCAAGAACTGTACCTGCTATTCAAATTCAACACCAGAAAGAGGATATATTTTGTAGAAACAATTTAAAAGATAAAGTGACTAACATCCCAGGCACTAGGTACACTAGGTTTAAAAGATAACTATTCTTAAAGTAACAGATTCCCACAGTAAGGAAAAATAAGGAAAGTGGGCTTGAAACAAGAAACCACATATTATGTACTTGTTTTCCAGCATTTGTCATTTCTACTTCAGGAGAGAAAGCTTAAGAAAATGAGAAAAAAATTCTAGGAGGAATATAAACAAGATAGTTTTATAACATATACATCCCCATTACAGCATCCAACTATTCTGCATATACTTTATTTTAAAAACTGATTTGCTAGACACAGAAGCAACTTCAACTTATAGAACACTGACTGTACTTAAATCATTTACTTTAGCTGTAAATAGTTTCAGTCACAGCTTTACTTAAAAGCTCAGCAGAACACGGTAAAAATTAATTTCTCTAAGAATATCCCAAGAAGCCTGAAAACAATAGGAGTAATTGTTTAGAAGACTTGATTTTAAAACATACATGCTTATTCTTCCGCAAAAGAACTTACTTGCGAGCTTAGCCTGCAGTCCCGAAGGTCCAGGTTTTGATGACTCCGACTTGGAAGAGCCTGGTAGAGACAGTTTTGTTTTAGGGAGACTGACTTTTGGGCTGAATCGAGCAGCCCAGTCAAACTTTGAAGAGCCACCTGTTTTACTTGGTTCTTTGTCCCTGCTACTCCTTCTTGGACTGGGGCTGGATGCAGAACGTGAACGTCTAGCCTTATTCTGGTCCTTTCCCTGTTTCACTCTGGCACCCTGAGGAACACTAGAAGAAGCAGAGGCAACAGCAGAAGAGGAGGAGGATGTGGAAGCTGAAGAAGAAGAATCAGTGATGGTGCTACACCCAGCTTTGGCTGAGGTCACCGATTTTGAAGCCAGCTTGGTGAGTTTTGCTGACTTCTCTTCAGCGCCAGTTGATTCAACTGCTGAACCACTCTTTATACAAGACAGATTCTCTGTCCTTTTCCTTTTCTGACTTCGGGAACTACCAGCAGCTCCACCCTTTCTGGTGTGAGCCTTGCTTGTTGATGGCAATTGTGTAGACTTCGGCTGTTCTTGGTCTAAGTGTCTTCTCTTAGATTTAGTATGTGGCTTGTTAGGTTCCAAGGAAGTTTCAGTGTGTTGAAGTGCTTTGGGTTTTTTAGCAGAGCTAGGAGAATTGGTCCTCCTGTAATCTGGACTAGCACTGCGTTTAACTCCTCGAGAATTGTCTTTCTTAGGCACTTGCCCCGTTTTTTGCTTTTCTGAAGTATTGACTCTCTCTGGATCTTCTTGTTGTGGTAGTAAAACAGCAGATGAACTACAGCCTCTGTAGAAGTAAGCAGGAACAGCGTTAGTGTTGAACTCAAGAAACCCCACAGTTGCAACAGTTTTGCAAGAAAAATATCAGCATTCTCTAATAATAAAGGAAATCACAGGTAAGAAACACTGTTGATTATTAAGTTTACATTGAAACAAGAAAAAAACATGCTTCTATGAGAACAGTCATATTGCAAGTCTTTACTAGCATGAAAATTAAAATAAATTGCTAAATACAAGCACAGTACACTACTTTAAGAGGAAGATATGAAGTAACTTGGATAGATTTTACTATCTGGGGTTTCTTCTTTTTCCTTAGTAGATATGACAAACTGATTAAAAAGAAAAAAAATCAAGCTATGACGCTATTATCTGAATGTTTGAGAATGTAAGTTCCACAAGAGAGTAAGGAGTGTTCAGTAACGCATAACTAGTCATGACTGGATTCTAGTTCAAGGAAGGCTCTTAATGAAAGGACAGTTTCTGATCAGTCTTGAAATTGAAGTAATTAATCACACACAAATATGGCTAAATTCTCTTCCACATGACAGAAAACTGCTCCAGTGTGTATATAGCAGAAGCATCTGAAGAGCAGACAAAGCATGACCAAGATGAGATGATCACCCTGAACACGGGCATACTTTAGATTATTACATATTTCAATTAATATTGGACACTGCTCAGAACTCCTTGGGCAATCTTCCCCCAATATGAAGCAGCAAAAAGGGAGAAAGACCTTGCAAGTATTCCAGGACTAGTTATGCAGAAATTGTTTCCTCGCCATCACTGATGGAATGCTCTTATTGGTGAATTAGAAAAACAAAAACACAAACAGAACATGAAACATATGAAACTGAAATATATGCACTGAATGCAATACCTAGGTGAACTAAAATCTATTAGTCATACATTTTACAAGAACTCTGTATAACTAGATGTTATACACAGTTGTGAAGCACAGATAACACTTGTTAACATATGAACATGAAGCACAATTACCTTTTAGAAAAGTGTCCCTTGGACTGCTCAGAAGTAGTATTAGACTGCACTTTGGGTGTCTTTGAAATAGATTTTCTACTCTCAGGAGGGCTATGTGCCTTATGTTTTGCCTGCCCTAAATGTGACCTGTCAGCAGAAAGTCAAAACAGAAAGCTATCAGGATTCCAAGATACAGATACAAACCTGTAGGTGGAATTAATATTGTTTTGGACCATTTTCAAATATTACTTAACAGCTTCAAACCTTTCTATATCAACACTTAACATTAAAGCAGTATTTCAAAAGGATCACCTGGTGCAGTAACAAATCACTACCAGTGTAACTGAGTTGTAAAGCACACAATTATTTAGTCATTTTAAATGAATAAAACATCTTCTCACACCTGAGCTGTGCAGATAAATTCAAATTGGTGTGCAAGATTACTGAATTATTCACTTAAGCATTAAGCTAGCACAGTAAGGCACAAGACTAGAGCACCAGTCAAAGACCTCTTCTCAGAAATAGATGTATACTCAAACTCAGTCCCATGCATTAAGACATTACCCAGTTACAAGTGTTCACAGGTTGGTGTCAGCTCTTCAGTTTAAGAAAAATCAAATACATTAGAATGGGAATGCAACCAGTTCCACTCGGTAGAAAAGCTCAACCTGCCAGTTATTTTCTAGCTGCAGATCCACCAATTCAAAGGACTGAGAGCTGTTTGGTAACAGCTGAAGTAAGAGGAATGAAGAAATTCATGCTACCGACAAAGGCAGTCAGATGAGACAGGAAGCTTGTGATGTCAGAGAAAGGAATGAGTTTCACATAGATTAGCTACAAGAGGTGTTTCTGAGCAGCTTTCAGCTGCATGCAAAAAAATAGTTTATTGTATGAGCTTTGACTGGAGGACAAAGATCATACTATACCATAGATAAATTTTAAGTCTTAAGTTATATCTTCATATATTCCACGTCTATTTTCAAAGCCAATGAGAATTACCATCTGCAAGACTCGGAAGAAGCAGCTCATCAGTATTTAAAACAGCATAGTATAAATAATTGCTAAGGCAAGAGACACCTCACTTGTACCTCCCTGGATAAAACACACTTTTGACTCAGCTGTCACCATGAAAACGCTACTGCTCATATCGTACTTATACAGAAACCCCAAGCACCACTAATCTCAAGCTAGCCTACTATTAATGCTGGAAGAAGCAATGTTTCAAAGTTAAAGAACTGCTGATTATATGCTTATATGCTATTAACCTAGGCTATCTAGTCCTTTGAGTTGAGCTATGCAAACATCTTTGAATAACACAGGGGAACAGGAGAAATGCAGACTTCAGATTTAAGTGTCCTCCTCCAACCCATGAGCCCAAACATCAAAAACTTTAAGCCAAAAGAGTAAGGAGAAGAATTCCACAAGCTTTCAAATAGCTTCTTCCAACCAAATGCCAAAAATCTAGTAGCAAAGGTAGAGAGAGCTAAGCCTGCTGTTGACCAGACAGTTTCACTATCCTCTTAAGGATTTCAACACAAACTTAAAACATAAACCTTAGTAAGGAAAAAAAAATAACAAGTCTAATCACCTAGGTGATAACCACATGATAATTTGTTAGAGCCAATGGTAAGCCTTCAGTAATGACTCTTTCTTGATAACTTTCTTTCCTCTGTTTTCTTATGAAGTATTCTCATTTAGTCGGTTACTCAAACAGATGAATGCACCTAGACAGCACATATTCAAAACATTTTCTGTGGCTCATCTTCCTAAGAGCATAGAAGTCTGAAAAGATTAAATTAACAGCATCTTCTCCATCATTTCCATTATTTCTCATACTAGAAGTAATTGTTACTATCAAAAGCAAGTGAAATAAAACAATTAGATCTTTAGCTCACAATAGCAAACTTCAACAAGGTAAATTTAGGATTAGGTGAAACCTTCCCAAGTGTTTAGATTTTCCTTTTCCCAACAAAAGATTAAATTTTCCCCTTGAAATGTTTTTATTATGGGAGTAACAGAAGTTATTACATAATTTACAGTTGGCAGTAATTTCATTTTTTATGTAAGCTAACTGATCAGGGTTCATTTATTCTGAAGTGTATTTTAAAAGGTTATTTTCCCTTAAAGACTTTGGTTTGCTTTAATTAGAACTGGATTCAACTTACTACTTTAAATATTCATATAACACAAACAAGTGAAGATCTTTTCAATTAAAATATGGCTAAAGCAATAAAACAAAACATCAAGTACTTAAATCATGCACTGAAGAGTTTCCACTTGTTCCAGGCTTCCCGCCTTCCACCTGTAAACACTTCAGGTTCTTACAAGTTTTACAAACGTAATTTCATACCCATGTCCAATTTATGTGGATCAATTAAGCTACAACCATATCCTGGGGATCATGAATACCGTACCGTGCAGACTATTTGCATTTGCTTTATCTCCTTTATCCATCAAACTATCACTAGAAGTAACTCGTAGCCAGAGCAGAAAGGCTGAAACAATAACAAGCGGGGAGTCGAAACTGATGAGGGTTTTAATTTTGTTTTAAATACCTACTGTGCTCTCACTTCTTATTCTTTGAGTTTAATCATTCACCCTGCATGTGCTGCAAAGAGAAGGTACACAAGACAACAGCAACTGTACATGCAGTAACACGTCTGTTAAAAGGTGCATGACAAACTCCCCTTCTGTAAGATTTATACAATGGCAAGCAGACGGACAATTTGGAGAGACTGCAGGAAGTTAAAAGAAGTTCAACCATACACCAAATATCACTGCTCCAATTTATATTAAGGTTCTGAAAGCTTGCTTAAGGTCTTGTTAAATGTTAACTTACATACAAAGGTTGTTAGAATAGTCTGATGAGCTAGAAACAAAGAGTAACGCTTGGAGAACTAAGTACTATGAAAGGTACATGGGCAGCTGGAAGTCTGATTCTCATTAAAGGCTGTAAGCTACCTAGACTTTTGCCCACAATTCAAGGCTTTTTACTTGCAACTTAGCCTGTTACAAGGTCTTTATTCTTTTCCATTAACGCATCATTCATTCAGGACCTTCATTTAAACAAATATTCTAGCAACAAGTATTTTGAGAGGCTAAGTTCCTCATTAATGATGAAAAAATTATAAGGTAAGTATTTATGAGCTTGTGTTTATCCATTTCCATTCGCAGGGGCAGGTCAAGGAAGACCTGAGCACTTGCTGCACCTTCAAGTCAAGTGCTGGTTTGGTTTGGTTTTTTTGGTTCTCCCCACCCCCGCAACTTAAAGACAGTTTCATAACCCACTCCAACACTTCACTCAACAGGGCAAAGCTGTCTGCTGATAACACATTTTAATTCACAGGCAGACACTCAGTTTAGAGTAACACAGGTACACAAGCTGACAAGTGACCCCCCCCCCCCCATTTAGTTTGCAGTGTTTATATAAACAATCTTGTGGAAACTGCCAGCCATTAGCCTTCCTTAGCAAAACCATAATAAAAAAAACTAACCAGAACCTGAGAACTCAGAGTTAATCTGTGCATACTTAAAAAAAACAACAAAAAAACCAACCACCCATACATTGTGTAGTTACTTAATAAACAAAGTGTTTCATGTAAGTCATGTTCCTCAGCAGCTGAGAGGTATCAAATGCTTCCAAACATGTAGTCCACAAAACTAAACCACCCTTTTTACTTCTGTCAAAAGTGAGATTATAAAAGCAATAGCTCAGATGAAGTAAGCTGAGTAAAAAACCTACTTTCTCTCCTCAGAAATATTCCACCTGTCTTCTGCACCAATTCAAACATTAAATTTAGTTTTTATAGAAGTCTCAAGTAAGATGTTAATTCACATATTATCAAGACTGGTCCAAAACAAAATCCTGTTCAGAAAAAATAGTAGTATAACTGACAAAAGCATTCTTCTTGCTTTAGTATTTGAAAAAGCTCAGTCCAAAGTGTTTTCTAGATTCTGCTTATACCAATGTTCTCTACGCAGCTAACAAGGATCTCCTACTTCCCATTTAGCCTTCAATCCCAAATGCACAAGAACATGTATATATTATATTCTGAAAACTTAATGTGTGAAAGTATCATACTTTCATACACAACTAACAGCATAGCAGTGATTTATGTCAAACTGACATTTTAAATACTGCTGTTCCTAAAGATTTCAGAAGTGTGCCAATATGCAGATTAAAAGATAAGCGCCACTGTCATTTCATGCCACCTCAAAAAAAAAAATTTTTGCAGCACTAGTAAGTAGTTCTAGTACTTAGGACCACTTCCATTACTCCATACCAATATACTGAAATATTGCTCACAACTGAAAGGAACAATCAACTGCACAACTTCCAGAAAAGATCTTACTGTGTGCCTCACAATATCACTTCCAAATTGTTCCCATTCCAAGTAAATACTATGGCATCACTGGGAACTTAAGCCACAAGGGCACAATTCTTCACCACACATGGTGACAATGTAGATACAGAGTTAAGAAAGTGACAGTAAGTACCTTCCAGACACTCCTCCTGCCCCCATGAAAAAAGTGCTCTCATTAATGCATGTGCTTCCCTCTCCCCTCTAGTTTACTGCTGCCAAGGGAAACTTTAGTATTATTACTGCTTCCTTACAAACCTGCAAAGAGTCATCCTTCAATGGAAAGTGCTGGAAGAGAGATAGTTCAGACAAGCGTTCATGCTTACAGTCAGGAAGGTGCCGTCGTACCAGTAATTCTAAATTAGAAGGATAACACTGAATACTTTTCAGTCTGGTAGCAAAGCCAGTAAGAACTATCATATCCACAAGAGCAGAAAGTCATCCAAAGCACAAAGTTATTTCAGCATCATCACTGGCAATAGTGAAGAATCACATTAGTCCAACTTCACCAAGGCCAGTTTGGTTATGAGCACACACGGGGTATGTGTGGGGGAAACAGTTCACCAGTTTATACATCTGTTCTCAAATACCCATCCCTTGGCTTCTTTTAGTGANTGTGTGAAATTGCTAGTAAAACTCCAGCAGAAAACACATCACAGGACATCAAATAAGCCCAGTCTAGAGAAAAATAGGTTTGCACTGTTGCTTCCAGGTTAGGACCAATCTGCCAGTATTAGACATCACATGAGGAAGTTTCTGCATTTATGTTTTACTTACTAGTCCAGAGAGGAGTTTGGAATTTCCAAAGCCTTCACGCAAATGAACAGTAGCTGCTCAGCAAGTTAAATTGATAAAGATTTAACAAAAGACCTTTAAGCTGCAAATGGTCAAAGAATATACAAAGACATGCATTAGCATTTCAGCT